>JAVJIF010008505.1:0-162687 GCA_038442645.1 Agave tequilana
GGTGGTTCCTATGGTGATGAAGGAGGAGGAAGATGACCTTGGTGATCTCTTGGGAGTTGGTGGTTGTTTTGTGGTGATGGAGATGAAGAGGAGTTGAAGGAGGTTAGGGTTTTGGTGGAGAAGAGATGGTGGAGAGAAGAAAGGAAAAAATGAAATAGAAATGTAAAGGAAAAGCATTATATGTTTTGGATTTTATGAAGGAGATGCAAATCAAATGGAAGTGGGGGGGTTTGTGTAAAAAGAAGGGGAGGTGAGGTGTCTCTCAAGTGGACACTTGGCCGGCCATGAGAGAGGGTGAGGTGGGGTGACAATAATGAGGAAGTAGGGGGAGTTGGTGGAGTAGTTTATGAATTTGGAAAATTGGGGAAATTGGAAAAGCTTTAGCTTGTGGAGGAAGGAAGAGAATAAAAGGAAAAGGAAAAAGGAAAAGAAATTATAATGAGAAGATATTTTCTCGGGAGAGAAGACGAAAATAATGGAAGTGGCGGATTCCCGGGATTCAGTTGCGGATGCGGAAATCTTTCGGGAAAAATACCGGAATCGTCCGAAATTCAAATATCTCGGAACGACCCGAAATAATTATCAAAAATCAAGAATATAATACTAAGTATCATAGTGAAATCGTTTTAAGAAATACTTTATAGTTTTAAAACTAAAAATCCCGGAATCAGTTACCTACGGACTCCGATGGAATTTTCATAAAATCATAAAATCCTCAGAAAAAGGAATGTAGGTAGAAAATATGATTCTAAGGAATAATGACTAAAGGACCTTCCAGAAATTCCTAGCTGATTGTGTAATAAAAATCTTGGAATCGATCAGCGGCACTGGTCGACACCGGTTTGAAGACTTTCATTTTAATTCCAGAAAAATCTAGAAAATCATAGAAAATATATAATATTGGAAAATGATATTTAAAACTAAAACGGTCATTCTAATTATCAGAATGTCTAAATCGAGTAATATAGGATCGGGCCTTCGGTTCAGACTAGGGCTGACTCCGAATCCACGAATCCAAATCCAAGACAAAACAGTCATATAAGGAATTCATAATACAGAATAAATACAGGAAACAAATCGAAAAAATACGATCGAAAATCTGAATACGCAACTAAGTACGTATTCGGGAACGGGGTATTACACAAGTTCCATCCTTTATGCATGCACACCATCACGGCATAAACATGCTCCTCACGGACACACCCATTACCATATGTATGCTCATGTGTACACATGTACACATTGTGGACGAAAGGGCCACCTTACTAAATTTTGCTATGATAGATTACATACTCCTAATTTAGCAAAGAATTTTGTTTGGGTTAGAAATGAGACTAACCCCATGGACCCAAAAGAGTATGGGTACCAAAGACCACCACTCCTATTTTTGATGTAGGTGTGGGCTTCACATGACGTGAGAGTGATGACACCTTGGAGTGGATGCGTTCCGGACCTCATGAAAATCAAATGGATGCATCACTTTCAAGGGAAGGTTTGGTGGAGAGGGATCCACCATGTTTTGGAGACAAGGAGAGTTGCTTCTTCGTTTTTGGTAACAATCCTTTACTCCCATTTATTGTTTACAGCTTTCCATGTTTTAATGTTTATAGCATGTTTTGAGTCTATGGATTAGTATGTCATTCCATGTTTATAGATCCTGACATACATGTATAGTATTGAGACACAATGTTTATATGAACCCATAATAGTGTTTCACTTTTGTTTGAGCTATAATGTACATCATGAATCTAATACATGTGAATCACATAATAATCATGTTTTAGTTTTATCATGATGACTTTTAGATTTGTTTTGATGCTTATGTTTTGAATATATGTTTAAGTGTTAGTTTTCATTAAGACTAGTTATATACTTGTACATAGAATGGGCCACAAACAAATCTATATATGTTTGGATTGAATGCTTGTTGTTACCATTAGATGTGCTAGTATAGTCTAGTTTTGATGATTCATACATTTTAAACTTATATTCCATTTTTGGTATTGTTCTTATGAGTTTCATTTCAGTATATGTGTATTTGCCAAACTTGAAGATATACATGTATACCCCTGAGTCATTGCCTTTCATGCAAATATCTATTATGGACTCAAAGTGTGTTTAAGGGATATGTATGTATACTTCTTGTATTGACAAATCATACATATACCTTGAAAAGAATTGGTATCAAATTGTTTTTAATGAAAAGCTAAATTTTCATACTTTCATGCTTTCATGTTTCATGATTGTCATGTTTATTGTGTCAATATTTAACTCATGTATATGTCCATCTTATCCAACTATTGACTATACATGAGTATCCTTTTGAGCCACGTGCCTTAATGCATATATTTTGTGGAATCGTTATGTTTTGGATATGTATGTATACTATAGTTTGTATTAGACATACATATGCCTTGAAGATTAGATAGTTTGATGATTTCGTGTTTTAAGGAATAATTGAGTCTTATTTATGCCTAATTGAACTTGAGTGTTTGATATGATGTGGATTCCATGTTTATGAAAAACAATTTTGTTTTATTCCTTACTTGAAGGATTCGTATAGTTAACAAATTTTCCCATTTAACTAGTTGCGATATTCTTCATTGGTAGAGTTTTTCAAACGAAACTAAATTTTCAAATCTATTTTTGAAAACCCCTACCTTCTAAGGGCGGGTAGGATGGGAGATCATGTTCATGTATGCCCTAAATTGAAAATCTTTAAAACTTGAATTATGATGGGTGGTAGATAATATGATGTATACACTTGAACTTATGGTTATGTCAATTGGTATCATTGAACTCTTTCAATTGGTATCATTTGATCTTCTTGTGTATACTATATATGTTTTGTATGTATGTATGCCTTAAATTCCAAGTATATCAATTTCTATTGGTATCTATCTTTCATACAATATATGTTTGTTGTTTATGCTAGTGCTTGAGTTTCAATTTTGTTTAAATTGATTACTTTTAAATTGTTATCAAGACTATGCATGTCTTTAGTTTGTTTTTCATAAAGGGGGGAGAAAATTTGATTTTGTATTTCAATTGGGTATTTGTACTCCCACTCTTTATGATTAAAAGTTGTTATTTTGAACATATGATATCAACATCAAATTTGTTTATATATTTTCAAAATGAAATATATTCTTACAATTGGTATCAAAATTTATGTTTAGACATTCAAAATTTGTTATGTTTAATTACAATTGGTATTTACAAAATTTTGTTAAAGAAAAATATTCAAAGCCTTGATTTGTATTTCCTATATGCAAGGAGAGCTTAACATCTCTCTTACATATAGATTCATGTGAGTATATTATAAATTGAGGAGCTTGACAACTCTTCTTTATATGATATACGTGTGTAGGGGGAGCTTCACATCTCCTCTTATGCATTACATAATATGTGTTATGTGAATTGGGCTTGTCATCCCTTCTTCATGTAATGCATATGTGTAGGGAAGCAACTTAGCGTCTTCCTCTTCGTGAATGTATATAGCATATAACATATATTGAACCTTGTTTATTGGTATCAAGATGCTTCATTGACATATTTTTTAAGTGATATCATGTTTGTAGTCACCCTTATGATTTTTTTTTTTTTTTTTTAGACAAAAAGGGGGGAGAACATTGTTTGTATTGTTTTGATGACAAAAAGGGGGAGAAAGATTTTTACCCCTCATTTTATCTATGGTTTTGATTGTTTACCCCTTTGTTGATGATGACAAAAAGGGGGAGAAGTATTTGAGTTATATTGCATGCTTATGTTTTATATGCATATATTATGTTTATATCAAGAATATTAAGTTTAATTGATATCCAAAGCTTGCTTTGTAATTTGTGTAATTGGTATCTAGAGTTTATATATGCTTCTTTATGTTTTTGCATATATTGAGTTCATGCATAAGCAAATAAACAATAAGATATGAAAAATATGTATGTCTCTTGTTTAGAATCATAAGCTTTCATTGCATATTTATTTATTCATTTCTTATGCATGAGTTAAGGGGAGCTTCCTTGAAGCTTATCTTTAATCCATGCATATATAACTCCATGAGTTTTGTCATCATCAAAAAGGGGGAGATTGTTGGCCCAATTGCCTTCCACTCTAGTTTGATGATGATCAACATCATGTAGTTATGTTTACTAATATTCTTGTGTTTCTAAGTTTCAGATCATTAACAGGATATTAGGTGGTGATTAGCTTCAACAAGATGATTAGAAGCTATTCATGATGATTCCGGTGTGCCAAAGCTTAAAGATCATACCTTTGCACTTGGAGAATCACGGAGTTTTGGAGCAAGTCTACTTGAAGATGAAGATCGTCAAGAAGACTTAGGTATCTAGTTAGAGTTTGTGTAGATCCATATTTGTAAAGCTTAGTTTAGTTGATATGCTCAAGTGCACAAATCACACCGTTTTATGATGAGTTTTGGTTTTCATGAATAGTTTATCAAAACAAGTTTAAATTGATATATGTATAGTTGCTTCATTCTATACATGCATGCTTAATTTTCTAAACAAACTTATTTGACTATCCTATTCATGTGTTTTGGAAATTCTAGTTTGATAAAATACAAGTTTTGTTTTTGATAAAATTGGCAAGACACAAAAATGAATTGATATGATTGATATATGTCTTGAAATTTTTATCACAAGTTTGGTTAAAAGTAAAATGATAAAACAAGTTTTAGAAAAACATATTTTTAGAAAAACAGTTTTTATTGTGATTAAAACTATTTTTAGATTTACTGTGAATTTATGGATTTTTATGGAGTGAAAAGACCTATTTTCAAATCCCGTATCTGTGCAGAACTGAGGACTGGCTGACAGGCCAAGTCGGTCGACCGGGCCGGTCGACCGATGTGCACAGACGTGCACGTCTGTTTAGGCACAGACACGGTCGACGGGACGGTCGACGAGTTGAGAGCTCTGCTCTCGGGTTTTATCGGTCGACCGGCCGGTCGACCGCTATTGCCCAACGGTCACATTTTTGACCGTTGGCGGTCGACCGGACCGGTCGACGGTGGCTGTCAGGCTGCCACATCAGCCTAACGGCTAGTTTTGTGTAGGGGCTATATAAACCCCATCTCTTTGGGGATTTTAGCCAAGTTTTAAGGAGAAAAATTTCTGGTTTCTAGAGGTTTTAAAACAAGTTTTTCAAAAGGTTTGGGGCTTAATTCTTCAATCTTTATTGTTTTAGGTTTTTGGAAAAATCAAAGAAAAGAATATTTTGGAGATTTGTCTTGGTTTCATTCTATATCTTTTGGAAGGATTTTCCCAAGTGATTTTCTTTGTTGCTAGTTTTCCAAACACCTAGTTTTCCACACTGAGCTATCTTCTATCCTAAACTATTAGGATCTTTGTTTGTGGAAAAAGAAAGAGAAAGAAAGAGAGAAGAGTTTGAGGTTGTTGTTGTAAACCTCTTTGTTGTAAACACCCTTTTATTTGTGAATCCTCTTCGGTAGAGGTGATCGGGTGATTGAGTTGTATCCCCAAGTGTGAGTGTGAGGTGATGAGATTGGTGTGAGCCTCTTGGTGAGAGGGTTGTTGTTGGGGGTTGTTGGCCTCGGTGGAGGTGTATTGAGAGAGGACTTAGGTACTCCTAGAGTTGTAAGAAATCCTCTTTGGTAGAGGTTCCTCGGTGGGAGTTGAGATAGTGGAAATCCTACACGGTGGTGTAGGCGGGGATGTAGAGCAAGGTGCTCGAACCTCGAAACAAATCTTGGTGTTTGCGTATTGATCCATTGTCTCTCTAACTCTCTCTCTCTCTTATATTTGTGCAAAGCATCATTTCATACAAGCATCATACTTCATAGCATTCATATTATATACTGCTTGTGTTGCCTTGCATCTTCATATTGTAATTTATCCTGATTGCTTGGCTTGATTGTGTGTGCACATATTTCTTATTGCTTGGATTGCTTGTGTGTGTGTGCCTAACTTGTACTCATCCAAACAAGAGCTTCACATAGCACCTCAACCCATTTCAAGGGGAATCAAGGGGAGTTAGTCCAGAGCCTCGAAAGGGGAATTCGGCTACACTTGTTGTATTGTATTAGTTTGTGCATAATTTGCATTAGCTTCCGCATTTAGCGCACTTAGTTTGCATTTAGTTTATTAGATTAGCACTACACCTATTCACCCCCCCTCTAGTGTTTTTCAATTGGTATCAGAGCTAGTGCTCCTGATACTTAGGCTTAACATCCTAGGAGTGAGATCCATTGCTTGCTAATCTCATTTGCATTTGCTTGTTGCACACATCTAGTTTATACCATGGACTCATGACCCCACCTAGCTTTGACCCTTCCAACATTGATGTTTGGAAATATAGGATGTCCATGTACCTCCTAAAGACCCTAGGTTTGCATGTTTTCCTTGCCGCCACCAAGAGATGTTATCTTGGTGATAGCAATCATATAGGAGCCAATGCACAAGCCCTAGAGGCTATTAGAAGCACTCTTCCTAAAGATTATCTTTTATGTGTTTCTAATCTTGATTCCGCTTTTGCAGTGTGGAACAAGTTGACAACCACCACCACCTCCAAGCTTAAATTGCCAATCCAAGAAGAGGAATCTAGTGGAGAATCCAACTCTCAATGCTTCATGGTCCAAGGGAATGACTCCCTTGAGGTACACTCGGAAACTCCATTAGATAGTGATGATGATACTAGTTCTTCTAGAAATGATATTGTGATCCCATGCTCTAAATGAAGAACTTTTAATAGTATGTGAAAAGTTAATTGAAAATATAAGATTTTGAAAAAGAAAAGTCTAGATATGAAAAAGAAAATAAAAGTTTGCATGATAGACTTGATTGTGTTTTGCAAGAGAAGGTTGAGGTCTATAATGAAAGGGATTCATCGAGATCTCAATTAGAACTTGCACTTAAAGAAAATAAATTTTAAAATCTAAAAATGATTGTGAAACTCTTTTGAAGAAAAAATGAGAACTTGTCTTCAAAAGTAGATTTTGTTTTTAAAGAGAATGTTGATTGTGAAAAACAAAAATTATTTCTATTTCAAATGAGTTGAATGCTTGTTTAGATAAGAATATGGTTTGAAAAATAAAAATTGTGCACATGTTTGTCATGCTAGTGTAGCTTCTTCATCTAGTCTACCTAATGCATGTACCTCTTCTTCTAAGATTAATAATGATATATCCATACTTAAGAAGAAGGTAGATGTTTGGGCTCCACTATGAGCCAATGTGCCATGAACCACTCACGGTTGGAAACCTTGGTTCGAAAGAAACAAGTTCCATCCTTTATGCATGCACACCCATCACGGCATACACATGCTCCTCACGGACACACCCATCACCATATGTATGCTCATGTGTACACATGTACACATTGTGGACGAAAGGGCCACCTTACTAAATTTTGCTATGATAGATTACATACTCCTAATTTAGCAAAGAATTTGTTTGGGTTAGAAATGAGACTAACCCCCATGGACCCAAAAGAGTATGGGTACCAAAGACCACCACTCCTATTTTTGATGTAGGTGTGGGCTCTCACATGACGTGAGAGTGATGACACCTTGGAGTGGATGCGTTCCGGACCTCATGGAAATCAAATGGATGCATCACTCCAAGGGAAGGTTGGTGGAGAGGACCACCATTTTGGAGACAAGGAGAGTGCTTCTTCGTTTTGGTAAACAATCCTTTACTCCCATTTATGTTTACATGCTTTCCATGTTTTAATGTTTATAGCATGTTTTGATGTCTATGGATAGTATGTTCATTCCATGTTTATTAGATTCCTGACATACATGTATAGTATTTGAGACACACATGTTTATATGAACCCATAATTAGTGTTCTCACTTTTGTTTGAGCTATAATGTACATCATGAATCTAATACATGTGAATTCACATAATAATCATGTTTTAGTTTTATCATGATGACTTTTAGATTTGTTTTGATGCTTCATGTTTTGAATATATGTTTAAGTGTTAGTTTTCATTAAAGACTAGTTATAACTTGTACATAGAATGGGCCACAAACAAATCTATATATGTTTGGGATTGAATGCTTGTTTGTTCCCATTAGATGTGCTAGTATAGTCTAGTTTTGATGATTCATACATTTTAAACTTGTATTCCATTTTTGGTATTTGTTCTTATGAGTTTTCATTTCATGTATATGTGTATTTTGCCAAACTTGAAGATATACATGTATACCCCTTGAGTCATTTGCCTTCATGCAAATATCTATTATGGACTCAAAGTGGTGTTTAAGGGATATGTATGTATACTTCTTGTATTGACAAATCATACATATACCTTGAAAGAATTGGTATCAAATTGTTTTAATGAAAAGCTAAATTTTCATACTTTTCATGCTTTTCATGTTTTCATGATTGTCATGTTTATTGTGTCAATATTTAACTTCATGTATATGTCCATCTTATCCAAACTATTGACTATACATGAGTATCCTTTTTGAGCCACGTGCCTTAATGCATATATTTTGTGGACTCGTTATGTTTTGGATATGTATGTATACTATAGTTTTATTAGACATACATATGCCTTGAAGATTAGATAGTTTTGATGATTTCGTGTTTTTAAGGAATAATTGAGTCTTATTTATGCCTAATTGAACTTGAGTGTTTGATATGATGTGGATTCCATGTTTATGAAAAACAATTTTGTTTTATTCCTTGATTGAAGGATTTCGTACTAGTTAACAAATTTTTCCATTTAACTAGTTGCGATATCTTCATTTGGTAGAGTTTTTCAAACGAAACTAAAATTTCAAATCTATTTTGAAAACCCCTACCTTCTAAGGGCGGTAGGATGGGAGATCATGTTCATGTATGCCCTAAATTGAAAATCTTTAAAACTTGATTATGATTGGGTGGTAGATAATATGATGTATACACTTGAACTTATGGTTATGTCAATTGGTATCATTGAACTCTTTCAATTGGTATCATTTTGATCTTCTTGTATACTCATATATGTTTTGTATGTATGTATGCCTTAAATTTCAAGTATATCAATTTCTATTGGTATCTATCTTTCATACATATATATGTTTGTGTTTATGCTAGTGCTTGAGTTTCATTTTGTTTAAATTGATTACTTTTAAATTGTTATCAAGACTATGCATGTCTTTAGTTTGTTTTCATAAAGGGGGAGAAAAATTTGATTTTGTATTTCAATTGGTATTTGTACTCCCACTCTTTATGATTAAAAGTTGTTATTGGAACATATGATATCAACATCAAATTTGTTTATATATTTTCAAATGAAATTATTCTTACAATTGGTATCAAAATTTATGTTTAGACATTCAAAATTTGTTATGTTTAATTACAATTGGTATTTACAAAATTTTGTTTAAAGAAAATATTCAAAGCCTTGATTTGTATTTCCTATATGCAAGGAGAGCTTAAACATCTCTCTTACATATAGATTCATGTTGAGTATATTATAAATTGAGGAGCTTGACAACTCTTCTTTATATGATATACGTGTGTGTAGGGGGAGCTTCACATCTCCTCTTATGCATTACATAATATGTGTTATGTGAATTGGGCTTGTCATCCCTTCTTCATGTAATGCATAGTGTAGGGAAGCTAACTTAGCGTCTTCTCTTCGTGAATGTATATAGCATATAACATATATTGATCCTTGTTTATGGTATCAAGATGCTTCATTGACATATTTTTTAAGTGATATCATGTTTGTAGTCACCCCTTATTGATTTTTTTTTTTTTTTTTAGACAAAAAGGGGGAGAACATTGTTTGTATTGTTTTGATTGACAAAAAGGGGGGAGAAAGATTTTTACCTCATTTTATCTATGGTTTTGATTGTTTACCCCTTGTTGATGATTGACAAAAAGGGGGAGAAGTATTGAGTTTTATATGCATGCTTATGTTTTATATGCATATATTATGTGTTTAATATCAAGAATATTAAGTTTAATTGATATCCAAAGCTTGCTTTGTAATTGTTGTAATTGGTATCTAGAGTTATATATGCTTCTTTATGTTTTGCATATATTGAGTTCATGCATAAGCAAATAAACAATAAGATATGAAAAAAATGTATGTCTCTTGTTTAGAATCATAAGCTTTCATTGCATATTTATTTATCATTTCTTATGCATGAGTAAGGGGGAGCTTCCTTGAAGCTTATCTTTAATCCATGCATATATAACTCCATGAGTTTTGTCATCATCAAAAAGGGGGAGATTGTTGGCCAAATTGCCTTCCACTCTAGTTTTGATGATGATCAACACTCATGTAGTTATGTTTACTAATATTCTTGTGTTTCTAAGTTCAGATCATTAACAGGATATTAGGTTGGTGATTAGCTTCAACAAGATGATTAGAAGCTATTCATGATGATTTCGGTGTCAAAGCTTAAAGATCATACCTTTGCACTTGGAGAATCACGGAGTTTTGGAGCAAGTCTACTTGAAGATGAAGATCGTCAAGAAGACTTAGGTATCTAGTTTAGAGTTTATGTTTTAGATCCATATTTGTAAAGCTTAGTTTAGTTGATATGCTCAAGTGCACAAATCACACACGTTATGATTGAGTTTTGGTTTTCATGAATAGTTTATCAAAACAAGTTAAATGATATATGTAGAGTGCTTCATTCTATACATGCATGCTTAATTTTCTAAAACAAACTTATTTTGACTATCCTATTCATGTTTTGGAAATTTCTAGTTTGATAAAATACAAGTTTTTGTTTTGATAAAATGGCAAGACACAAAAATGAATTGATATGATTGTTATATGTCTTGAAATTTTTATCACAAGTTTGGTTATCAAAGTAAAATGATAAAACAAGTTTTAGAAAAAACATATTTTAGAAAAAACAGTTTTTATTGTGATTAAAACTATTTTTTAGATTTACTGTGAATTTATGGGATTTTTATGGAGTGAAAAGACCTATTTTCAAATCCCGTATCTGTGCAGAGAACTGAGGACTGGCTGACAGGCCAAGTCGGTCGACCGGACCGTCGACCGCACCAAGGCCGGTCGACGGGTCGGTCGACCGATGTGCACGGACGTGCACGTCTGTTTAGGCACAGACACGGTCGACCGGGACGGTCGACGTAGTTGAGAGCTCTGCTCTCGGGTTTTATCGGTCGACCGGGCCGGTCGACCGCTATTGCCCAACGGTCACATTTTTGACCGTTAGCGGTCGACCGGATCGGTCGACCGGTGGCCTGTCAGGCTGCCACATCAGCCTAACGGCTAGTTTTGTGTAGGGGCTATATAAACCCCATCTCTTTGGGGATTTTAGCCAAGTTTTTTAAGGAGAAAAAATTTCTGGTTTCTAGAGGTTTTAAAACAAGTTTTTCAAAAGTGTTGGGGCTTTAATTCTTCAATCTTTATTGTTTTAGGTTTTTGAAAAAATCAAAGAAGAAGAATATTTTGGGAGATTTGTCTTGGTTTTCATTCTATCTCTTTGGAAGGATTTTCCCAAGTGATTTTCTTTGTTGCTAGTTTTCCAAAACACCTAGTTTTCACACTTGAGCTATCTTCTATCCTAAACTATTAGGATCTTGTTTTGTGGAAAAAGAAAGAGAAAGAAAGAGAGAGTTTGAGGTTGTTTGTTGTAAACCTCTTTGTTGTAAACACCTTTATTTGTGAATCCCTCTTCGGTAGAGGTGATCGGGTGATTGAGTTGTATCCCTCAAGTGTGAGGTGATTGAGTTGGTTGTGAGCCTCTTTGGTAGAGGTGTTGTTGTTGGTTGTTGTTGGCCTCGGTGGAGGTTGTATTGAGAGAGGACTTAGGTACTCCTAGAGTTGTAAGAAATCCTCTTTGGTAGAGGTTCCCTCGGTGGGAGTGAGATAGTGGAAATCCTACACGTTGGTGTAGGCGGGGATGTAGAGCAAGGTGCTCGAACCTCGAAACAAATCTTGGTGTTTGCGTATTGATCCATTGTCTCTCTAACTCTCTCTCTCTCTTATATTTGTGCAAAGCATCATTTCATACAAGCATCATACTTTCATAGCATTCCTATATACATTGCTTGTGTTGCCTTGCATCTTTCATATTGTAATTTATCCTTGATTGCTTGGCTTGATTGTGTGTGGACAATATTTCTTATTGCTTGGGATTGCTTGTGTGTGTGTGCCTAACTTGTACTCATCCAACAAGAGCTTCACATAGCACCTCAACCCATTTCAAGGGGAATCAGGGGGAGTTAGTCCAGAGCCTCGAAAGGGGAATTCGGCTACACTTGTTGTATTGTATTAGTTTGTGCATAATTTGCATTAGCTTCCGCATTTAGCGCACTTAGTTTGCATTTAGTTTATTAGATTAGCACTTACACCTATTCACCCCCCCTCTAGGTGTTTTTCAATTGGTATCAGAGCTATTGTGCTCCTGATACTTAGGCTTAACATCCTAGGAGTGAGATCCATTTGCTTGCTAATCTCATTTGCATTTGCTGTTTGCACACATCTAGTTTATACCATGGACTTCATGACCCCACCTAGCTTTGACCCTTCCAACATTGATGTTTGGAAATATAGGATGTCCATGTACCTAAAGACCCTAGGTTTGCATGTTTCCTGCCGCCACCAAGAGATGTTATCTTGGTGATAGCAATCATATAGGAGCCAATGCACAAGCCCTAGAGGCTATTAGAAGCACTCTTCCTAAAGATTATCTTTTATGTGTTTCTAATCTTGATTCCGCTTTTGCAGTGTGGAACAAGTTGACAACCACCACCACCTCCAAGCTTAAATTGCCAATCCAAGAAGAGGGAATCTAGTGGAGAATCCAACTCTCAATGCTTCATGGTCCAAGGGAATGACTCCCTTGAGGTACACTCGGAAACTCCATTAGATAGTGATGATGATACTAGTTCTTCTAGAAATGATATTGTTGATCCCCATGCTCTAAATGAAGAACTTTTAATAGTATGTGAAAAAGTTAATTGAAAATATAAGATTTTGAAAAAGAAAAGTCTAGATATTGAAAAAGAAAATAAAAATAAAAGTTTGCATGATAGACTTGATTGTGTTTTGCAAGAGAAGGTTGAGGTCTATAATGAAAGAGATCATCGAGATCTCAATTAGAACTTGCACTTAAAGAAAATAAATTTTTAAAATCTAAAAATGATTGTGAAACTCTTTGAAGAAAAATGAGAACTTGTCTTCAAAAGTAGATTTTGTTTTAAAAGAGAATGTTGATTTGAAAAACAAAATTATTCTATTTCAAATGAGTTGAATGCTTGTTTAGATAAGAATATGGTTTTGGAAAAATAAAATTGATGCACATGTTTGTCATGCTAGTGTAGCTTCTTCATCTAGTCTACCTAATGCATGTACCTCTTCTTCTAAGATTAATAATGATATATCCATACTTAAGAAGAAGGTAGATGTTTGGGCTCCACTTGAGCCAATGTGCATGAACCACTCACGGTTTGAAAACCTTGGTTCGAAAGAAACAAGTTCCATCCTTTATGCATGCACACCCATCACGGCATACACATGCTCCTCACGGACACACCCATCACCATATGTATGCTCATGTGTACACATGTACACATTGTGGACGAAAGGGCCACCTTACTAAAATTTTGCTATGATAGATTACATACTCTAATTTAGCAAAGAATTTTGTTTGGGTTAGAAATGAGACTAACCCCATGGACCCAAAAGAGTATGGGTACCAAAGACCACCACTCCTATTTTTGATGTAGGTGTGGGCTCTCACATGACGTGAGAGTGGTTGACACCTTGGAGTGGATGCGTTCCGGACCTCATGGAAATCAAATGGATGCATCACTTCCAAGGGAAGGTTTGGTGGAGAGGACCACCATGTTTGGAGACAAGGAGAGTTGCTTCTTCGTTTTGGTAACAATCCTTACTCCCATTTATGTTTACATGCTTTCCATGTTTTAATGTTTATAGCATGTTTTGATGTCTATGGATAGTATGTTCATTCCATGTTTATTAGATCCTTGACATACATGTATAGTATTTGAGACACCATGTTTATATGAACCCATAAATTAGTGTTCTCACTTTTGTTTGAGCTATAATGTACATCATGAATCTAATACATGTGAATTCACATAATAATCATGTTTTAGTTTTATCATGATGACTTTTAGATTTGTTTTGATGCTTCATGTTTTGAATATATGTTTAAGTGTTAGTTTTCATTAAGACTAGTTATATACTTGTACATAGAATGGGCCACAAACAAATCTATATATGTTTGGGATTGAATGCTTGTTTGTTCCCATTAGATGTGCTAGTATAGTTAGTTTTGATGATTCATACATTTTAAACTTGTATTCCATTTTTGGTATTTGTTCTTATGAGTTTTCATTTCATGTATATGTGTATTTTGCCAAACTTGAAGATATACATGTATACCCCTTGAGTCATTTGCCTTTCATGCAAATATCTATTATGGACTCAAAGTGTGTTTAAGGGATATGTATGTATACTTCTTGTATTGACAAATCATACATATACCTTGAAAAGAATTGGTATCAAATTGTTTTAATGAAAAGCTAAATTTTCATACTTTTCATGCTTTCATGTTTTCATGATTGTCATGTTTATTGTGTCAATATTTAACTTCATGTATATGTCTATCTTATCCAAACTATTGACTATACATGAGTATCCTTTTGAGCCACGTGCCTTAATGCATATATTTTGTGGACTCGTTGTTTTGGATATGTATGTATACTATAGTTTGTATTAGACATACATATGCCTTGAAGATTAGATAGTTTTGATGATTTCGTGTTTTAAGGAATAATTGAGTCTTATTTATGCCTAATTGAACTTGAGTGTTGATATGATGTGGATTCCATGTTATGAAAAACAATTTTGTTTATTCCTTGCTTGAAGGATTTCGTACTAGTTAACAAATTTTTTCCATTAACTAGTTGCGATATTCTTCATTTGGTAGAGTTTTTCAAACGAAAAAAAATTTCAAATCTATTTTTGAAAACCCCTACCTTCTAAGGGCGGTAGGATGGGAGATCATGTTCATGTATGCCCTCAATTGAAAATCTTTAAAACTTGAATTATGATTGGGTGGTAGATAATATGATGTATACACTTGAACTTATGGTTATGTCAATTGGTATCATTGAACTCTTTCAATTGGTATCATTTTGATCTTCTGGTATACTCATATATGTTTTGTATGTATTTATGCCTTAAATTTCAAGTATATCAATTTCTATTGGTATCTATCTTTCATACATATATATGTTTGTGTTTATGCTAGTGCTTGAGTTTCAAATTTGTTTAAATTGATTACTTTTAAATGTTATCAAGACTATGCATGTCTTTAGTTTGTTTTTCATAAAGGGGGAGAAAATTGATTTTGTATTTCAATTGGTATTTGTACTCCCACTCTTTATGATTAAAAGTTGTTATTTTGAACATATGATATCAACATCAAATTTGTTATATATTTTTCAAAATGAAATATATTCTTACAATTGGTATCAAAATTTATGTTTAGACATTCAAAATTTGTTATGTTTAATTACAATTGGTTTACAAAATTTTATTTAAAGAAAATATTCAAAGCCTTGATTTGTATTTCCTATATGCAAGGAGAGCTTAAATCTCTCTTACATATAGATTCATGTTGAGTATATTATAAATTGAGGAGCTTGACAACTCTTCTTTATATGATATACGTGTGTAGGGGGAGCTTCACATCTCCTCTTATGCATTACATAATATGTGTTATGTGAATTGGGGCTTGTCATCCCTTCTTCATGTAATGCATATGTGTAGGGAAGCTAACTTAGCGTCTTCCTCTTCGTGAATGTATATAGCATATAACATATATTGATCTTGTTTATTGGTATCAATATGCTTCATTGACATATATTTTTAAGTGATATCATGTTGTAGTCACCCCTTATTGATTTTTTTTTTTTTTTTTTTTAGACAAAAAGGGGGAGAGAACATTGTTTGTATTGTTTTGATTGACAAAAAGGGGGAGAAAGATTTTTACCCTCATTTTATCTATGGTTTTGATTGTTTACCCCTTTGTTGATGATTGACAAAAAGGGGGAGAAGTATTTGAGTTTTATAGGCATGCTTATGTTTTATATGCATATATTATGTTTTAATATCAAGAATATTAAGTTTAATTGATATCCAAAGCTTGCTTTGTAATTGTTGTAATTGGTATCTAGAGTTTATATATGCTTCTTTATGTTTTTGCATATATTGAGTTCATGCATAAGCAAATAAACAATAAGATATGAAAAATATGTATGTCTCTGTTTAGAATCATAAGCTTTCATTGCATATTTATTTATTCATTTCTTATGCATGAGTTAAGGGGGGAGCTTCCTTGAAGCTTATCTTTAATCCATGCATATATAACTCCATGAGTTTTGTCATCATCAAAAAGGGGGAGATTGTTGGCCCAATTGCCTTCCACTCTAGTTTTGATGATGATCAACACTCATGTAGTTATGTTTACTAATATTCTTGTGTTTCTAAGTTTCAGATCATTAACAGGATATTAGGTTGGTGATTAGCTTCAACAAGATGATTAGAAGCTATTCATGATGATTCCGGTGTCAAAGCTTAAAGATCATACCTTTGCACTTGGAGAATCACGGAGTTTTGGAGCAAGTCTACTTGAAGATGAAGATCGTCAAGAAGACTTAGGTATCTAGTTTAGAGTTTGTGTTTTAGATCCATATTTGTAAAGCTTAGTTTAGTTGATATGCTCAAGTGCACAAATCACACAGTTTATGATTGAGTTTTGGTTTTCATGAATAGTTTATCAAAACAAGTTTAAATTGATATATGTATAGTTGCTTCATTCTATACATGCATGCTTAATTTTCTAAACAAACTTATTTTGACTATCCTATTCATGTTTTGGAAATTTCTAGTTTGATAAAATACAAGTTGTTTTTGATAAAATTGGCAAGACACAAAAATGAATTGATATGATTGATATATGTCTTGAAATTTTTATCACAAGTTTGGTTATCAAAGTAAAATGATTAAAACAAGTTTTAGAAAAAAATATTTTTAGAAAAACAGTTTTTATTGTGATTAAAACTATTTTTAGATTTACTGGAATTTATGGGATTTTTATGGAGTGAAAAGACCTATTTTCAAATCCCGTATCTGTGCAGAACTGAGGACTGGCTGACAGGCCAAGTCGGTCGACCGGACCGGTCGACCGCACCAAGGGTCCGGTCGACCGGGCCGGTCGACCGATGTGCACGGACGTGCACGTCTGTTTAGGCACAGACACGGTCGACCGGGACGGTCGACCGAGTTGAGAGAGCTCTGCTCTCGGGTTTTATCGGTCGACCGGGCCGGTCGACCGCTATTGCCCAACGGTCACATTTTGACCGTTAGCGGTCGACCGGACGGGTCGACCGGTGGCCTGTCAGGCTGCCACATCAGCCTAACGGCTAGTTTTGTGTAGGGGCTATATAAACCCCATCTCTTGGGGATTTTAGCCAAGTTTTTTAAGGAGAAAAATTTCTGGTTTCTAGAGGTTTTAAAACAAGTTTTTCAAAAGTGTTTGGGGCTTTAATTCTTCAATCTTTATTGTTTTAGGTTTGAAAAAATCAAAGAAAAGAATATTTTGGGAGATTTGTCTTGGTTTCATTCTATATCTTTGGAAGGATTTTCCCAAGTGATTTTCTTTGTTGCTAGTTTTCCAAAACACCTAGTTTTCCACACTTGAGCTATCTTCTATCCTAACTATTAGGATCTTTGTTTTGTGGAAAAAGAAAGAGAAAGAAAGAGAAGAGTTTGAGGTTGTTTGTTGTAAACCTCTTTGTTGTAAACACCCTTTTATTTGTGAATCCTCTTCGGTAGAGGTGATCGGGTGATTGAGTTGTATCCCTCAAGTGTGAGGTGATTGAGATTGATTGTGAGCCTCTTTGGTAGAGGTGTTGTTGTTGGTTGTTGTGGCCTCGGTGGAGGTTGTATTGAGAGAGGACTTAGGTACTCCTAGAGTTGTAAGAAATCCTCTTTGGTAGAGGTTCCCTCGGTGGGAGTTGAGATAGTGGAAATCCTACACGGTGGTGTAGGCGGGGATGTAGAGCAAGGTGCTCGAACCTCGAAACAAATCTTGGTGTTTGCGTATTGATCCATTGTCTCTCTAACTCTCTCTCTCTCTTATATTTGTGCAAAGCATCATTTCATACAAGCATCATACTTTCATAGCATTCATATTATATACATTGCTTGTGTTGCCTTGCATCTTTCATATTGTAATTTATCCTTGATTGCTTGGCTTGATTGTGTGTGCACATATTTCTTATTGCTTGGATTGCTTGTGTGTGTGTGCCTAACTTGTACTCATCCAACAAGAGCTTCACATAGCACCTCAACCCATTTCAAGGGGAATCAAGGGGAGTTAGTCCAGAGCCTCGAAAGGGGAATTCGGCTACACTTGTTGTATTGTATTAGTTTGTGCATAATTTGCATTAGCTTCCGCATTTAGCGCACTTAGTTTGCATTTAGTTTATTAGATTAGCACTTACACCTATTCACCCCCCCTCTAGGTGTTTTTCAATTGGTATCAGAGCTAGTGCTCCTGATACTTAGGCTTAACATCCTAGGAGTGAGATCCATTTGCTTGCTAATCTCATTTGCATTTGCTTGTTTGCACACATCTAGTTTATACCATGGACTTCATGACCCCACCTAGCTTTGACCCTTCCAACATTGATGTTTGGAAATATAGGATGTCCATGTACCTAAAGACCCTAGGTTTGCATGTTTTCCTTGCCGCCACCAAGAGATGTATCTTGGTGATAGCAATCATATAGGAGCCAATGCACAAGCCCTAGAGGCTATTAGAAGCACTCTTCCTAAAGATTATCTTTTATGTGTTTCTAATCTTGATTCCGCTTTTGCAGTGTGGAACAAGTTGACAACCACCACCACCTCCAAGCTTAAATTGCCAATCCAAGAAGAGGAATCTAGTGGAGAATCCAACTCTCAATGCTTCATGGTCCAAGGGAATGACTCCCTTGAGTACACTCGGAAACTCCATTAGATAGTGATGATGATACTAGTTCTTCTAGAAATGATATTGTTGATCCCCATGCTCTAAATGAAGAACTTTTAATAGTATGTGAAAAGTTAATTGAAAAATATAAGATTTTGAAAAAGAAAAGTCTAGATATGAAAAAGAAAATAAAAGTTTGCATGATAGACTTGATTGTGTTTTGCAAGAGAAGGTTGAGGTCTATAATGAAAGGGATTCATCGAGATCTCAATTAGAACTTGCACTTAAAGAAAATAAATTTTTAAAATCTAAAAATGATTGTGAAACTCTTTTGAAGAAAAATGAGAACTTGTCTTCAAAAGTAGATTTTGTTTAAAAGAGAATGTTGATTTGAAAAACAAAATTATTTCTATTTCAAATGAGTTGAATGCTTGTTTAGATAAGAATATGGTTTGAAAAATAAAATTGATGCACATGTTTGTCATGCTAGTGTAGCTTCTTCATCTAGTCTACCTAATGCATGTACCTCTTCTTCTAAGATTAATAATGATATATCCATACTTAAGAAGAAGGTAGATGTTTGGGCTCCACTATGAGCCAATGTGCCATGAACCACTCACGGTTGGAAACCTTGGTTCGAAAGAAACAAGTTCCATCCTTTATGCATGCACACCCATCACGGCATACACATGCTCCTCACGGACACACCCATCACCATATGTATGCTCATGTGTACACATGTACACATTGTGGACGAAAGGGCCACCTTACTAAATTTTGCTATGATAGATTACATACTCCTAATTTAGTAAAGAATTTTGTTTGGGTTAGAAATGAGACTAACCCCCATGGACCCAAAAGAGTATGGGTACCAAAGACCACCACTCCTATTTTTGATGTAGGTGTGGGCTCTCACATGACGTGAGAGTGATGACACCTTGGAGTGGATGCGTTCCGGACCTCATGGAAATCAAATGGATGCATCACTTCCAAGGGAAGGTTTGGTGGAGAGGACCACCATGTTTTGGAGACAAGGAGAGTTGCTTCTTCGTTTTTGGTAACAATCCTTTACTCCCATTTATTGTTTACATGCTTTCCATGTTTTAATGTTTATAGCATGTTTTTGATGTCTATGGATTAGTATGTTCATTCCATGTTTATTAGATCCTTGACATACATGTATAGTATTTGAGACACACATGTTTATATGAACCCATAATTAGTGTTCTCACTTTTGTTTGAGCTATAATGTACATCATGAATCTAATACATGTGAATTCACATAATAATCATGTTTTAGTTTTATCATGATGACTTTTAGATTTGTTTTGATGCTTCATGTTTTGAATATATGTTTAAGTGTTAGTTTCATTAAGACTAGTTATATACTTGTACATAGAATGGGCCACAAACAAATCTATATATGTTTGGGATTGAATGCTTGTTTGTTCCCATTAGATGTGCTAGTATAGTCTAGTTTTGATGATTCATACATTTTAAACTTGTATTCCATTTTTGGTATTGTTCTTATGAGTTTTCATTTCATGTATATGTGTATTTTGCCAAACTTGAAGATATACATGTATACCCCTTGAGTCATTTGCCTTTCATGCAAATATCTATTATGGACTCAAAGTGTGTTTAAGGGATATGTATGTATACTTCTTGTATTGACAAATCATACATATACCTTGAAAAGAATTGGTATCAAATTGTTTTAATGAAAAGCTAAATTTTCATACTTTTCATGCTTTTCATGTTTTCATGATTGTCATGTTTATTGTGTCAATATTTAACTTCATGTATATGTCCATCTTATCCAAACTATTGACTATACATGAGTATCCTTTTTGAGCCACGTGCCTTAATGCATATATTTTGTGGACTCGTTATGTTTTGGATATGTATGTATACTATAGTTTGTATTAGACATACATATGCCTTGAAGATTAGATAGTTTTGATGATTTCGTGTTTTAAGGAATAATTGAGTCTTATTTATGCCTAATTGAACTTGAGTGTTTGATATGATGTGGATTCCATGTTTATGAAAAACAATTTTGTTTTATTCCTTGCTTGAAGGATTTCGTACTAGTTAACAAATTTTTCCATTTAACTAGTTGCGATATTCTTCATTTGGTAGAGTTTTTCAAACGAAACTAAATTTTCAAATCTATTTTTGAAAACCCCTACCTTCTAAGGGCGGTAGGATGGGAGATCATGTTCATGTATGTCCTAAATTGAAAATCTTTAAAACTTGAATTATGATTGGGTGGTAGATAATATGATGTATACACTTGAACTTATGGTTATGTCAATTGGTATCATTGAACTCTTTCAATTGGTATCATTTTGATCTTCTTGTATACTCATATATGTTTTGTATGTATGTATGCCTTAAATTCCAAGTATATCAATTTCTATTGGTATCTATCTTTCATACATATATATGTTTGTGTTTATGCTAGTGCTTGAGTTTCAATTTTGTTTAAATTGATTACTTTTAAATTGTTATCAAGACTATGCATGTCTTTAGTTTGTTTTTCATAAAGGGGGAGAAAATTTGATTTTGTATTTCAATTGGTATTTGTACTCCCACTCTTTATGATTAAAAGTTGTTATTTTGAACATATGATATCAACATCAAATTGTTTATATATTTTCAAAATGAAATATATTCTTACAATTGGTATCAAAATTTATGTTTAGACATTCAAAATTTGTTATGTTTAATTACAATTGGTATTTACAAAATTTGTTTAAAGAAAATATTCAAAGCCTTGATTTGTATTTCCTATATGCAAGGAGAGCTTAACATCTCTCTTACATATAGATTCATGTTGAGTATATTATAAATTGAGGAGCTTGACAACTCTTCTTTATATGATATACGTGTGTAGGGGGAGCTTCACATCTCCTCTTATGCATTACATAATATGTGTTATGTGAATTGGGGCTTGTCATCCCTTCTTCATGTAATGCATATGTGTAGGGAAGCTAACTTAGCGTCTTCCTCTTCGTGAATGTATATAGCATATAACATATATTGATCCTTGTTTATTGGTATCAAGATGCTTCATTGACATATTTTTAAGTGATATCATGTTTGTAGTCACCCCTTATTGATTTTTTTTTTTTTTTAGACAAAAAGGGGGAGAACATTGTTTGTATTGTTTTGATTGACAAAAAGGGGGAGAAAGATTTTTACCCCTCATTTTATCTATGGTTTTGATTGTTTACCCCTTTGTGATGATTGACAAAAAGGGGGAGAAGTATTTGAGTTTTATATGCATGCTTATGTTTTATATGCATATATTATGTTTTAATATCAAGAATATTAAGTTTAATTGATATCCAAAGCTTGCTTTGTAATTGTTGTAATTGGTATCTAGAGTTTATATATGCTTCTTTATGTTTTTGCATATATTGAGTTCATGCATAAGCAAATAAACAATAAGATATGAAAAATATGTATGTCTCTTGTTTAGAATCATAAGCTTTCATTGCATATTTATTTATTCATTTCTTATGCATGAGTTAAGGGGGAGCTTCCTTGAAGCTTATCTTTAATCCATGCATATATAACTCCATGAGTTTTGTCATCATCAAAAAGGGGGAGATTGTTGGCCCAATTGCCTTCCACTCTAGTTTTGATGATGATCAACACTCATGTAGTTATGTTTACTAATATTCTTGTGTTTCTAAGTTTCAGATCATTAACAGGATATTAGGTTGGTGATTAGCTTCAACAAGATGATTAGAAGCTATTCATGATGATTCCGGTGCCAAAGCTTAAAGATCATACCTTTGCACTTGGAGAATCACGGAGTTTTGGAGCAAGTCTACTTGAAGATGAAGATCGTCAAGAAGACTTAGGTATCTAGTTTAGAGTTTGTGTTTTAGATCCATATTTGTAAAGCTTAGTTTAGTTGATATGCTCAAGTGCACAAATCACACACGTTTTATGATTGAGTTTTGGTTTTCATGAATAGTTTATCAAAAAAGTTTAAATTGATATATGTATAGTTGCTTCATTCTATACATGCATGCTTAATTTTCTAAACAAACTTATTTTGACTATCCTATTCATGTTTTGGAAATTTCTAGTTTGATAAAATACAAGTTTTGTTTTTGATAAAATTGGCAAGACACAAAAATGAATTGATATGATTGATATATGTCTTGAAATTTTTATCACAAGTTTGGTTATCAAAGTAAAATGATAAAACAAGTTTTAGAAAAACATATTTTTAGAAAAAACAGTTTTTATTGTGATTAAAACTATTTTTTAGATTTACTGTGAATTTATGGGATTTTTATGGAGTGAAAAGACCTATTTTCAAATCCCGTATCTGTGCAGAACTGAGGACTGGCTGACAGGCCAAGTCGGTCGACCGGCCGGTCGACCGATGTGCACAGACGTGCACGTCTGTTTAGGCACAGACACGGTCGACCGGGACGGTCGACCGAGTTGAGAGCTCTGCTCTCGGGTTTTATCGGTCGACCGGGCCGGTCGACCGCTATGCCCAACGGTCACATTTTTGACCGTTGGCGGTCGACCGGACCGGTCGACCGGTGGCCTGTCAGGCTGCCACATCAGCCTAACGGCTAGTTTTGTGTAGGGGCTATATAAACCCCATCTCTTTGGGGATTTTAGCCAAGTTTTTTAAGGAGAAAAATTTCTGGTTTCTAGAGGTTTTAAAACAAGTTTTTCAAAAGTGTTGGGGCTTTAATTCTTCAATCTTTATTGTTTTAGGTTTTTGGAAAAATCAAAGAAAAGAATATTTTGGGAGATTTGTCTTGGTTTTCATTCTATATCTTTTGGAAGGATTTTCCCAAGTGATTTTCTTTGTTGCTAGTTTTCCAAACACCTAGTTTTCCACACTTGAGCTATCTTCTATCCTAAACTATTAGGATCTTTGTTTTGTGGAAAAAGAAAGAGAAAGAAAGAGAAGAGTTTGAGGTTGTTTGTTGTAAACCTCTTTGTTGTAAACACCCTTTTATTTGTGAATCCCTCTTCGGTAGAGGTGATCGGGTGATTGAGTTGTATCCCTCAAGTGTGAGGTGATTGAGATTGGTTGTGAGCCTCTTTGGTAGAGGTGTTGTTGTTGGTTGTGTTGGCCTCGGTGGAGGTTGTATTGAGAGAGGACTTAGGTACTCCTAGAGTTGTAAGAAATCCTCTTTGGTAGAGGTTCCCTCGGTGGGAGTTGAGATAGTGGAAATCCTACACGGTGGTGTAGGCGGGGATGTAGAGCAAGGTGCTCGAACCTCGAAACAAATCTTGGTGTTTGCGTATTGATCCATTGTCTCTCTAACTCTCTCTCTCTCTTATATTTGTGCAAAGCATCATTTCATACAAGCATCATACTTTCATAGCATTCATATTATATACATTGCTTGTGTTGCCTTGCATCTTTCATATTGTAATTTATCCTTGATTGCTTGGCTTGATTGTGTGTGCACATATTTCTTATTGCTTGGATTGCTTGTGTGTGTGCCTAACTTGTACTCATCCAACAAGAGCTTCACATAGCACCTCAACCCATTTCAAGGGGAATCAAGGGGAGTTAGTCCAGAGCCTCGAAAGGGGAATTCGGCTACACTTGTTGTATTGTATTAGTTTGTGCATAATTTGCATTAGCTTCCGCATTTAGCGCACTTAGTTTGCATTTAGTTTATTAGATTAGCACTTACACCTATTCACCCCCCCTCTAGGTGTTTTTCAATTGGTATCAGAGCTAGTGCTCCTGATACTTAGGCTTAACATCCTAGGAGTGAGATCCATTTGCTTGCTAATCTCATTTGCATTTGCTTGTTTGCACACATCTAGTTTATACCATGGACTTCATGACCCCACCTAGCTTTGACCCTTCCAACATTGATGTTTGGAAATATAGGATGTCCATGTACCTAAAGACCCTAGGTTTGCATGTTTTCCTTGCCGCCACCAAGAGATGTTATCTTGGTGATAGCAATCATATAGGAGCCAATGCACAAGCCCTAGAGGCTATTAGAAGCACTCTTCCTAAAGATTATCTTTTATGTGTTTCTAATCTTGATTCCGCTTTTGCAGTGTGGAACAAGTTGACAACCACCACCACCTCCAAGCTTAAATTGCTAATCCAAGAAGAGGAATCTAGTGGAGAATCCAACTCTCAATGCTTCATGGTCCAAGGGAATGACTCCCTTGAGGTACACTCGGAAACTCCATTAGATAGTGATGATGATACTAGTTCTTCTAGAAATGATATTGTTGATCCCCATGCTCTAAATGAAGAACTTTCAATAGTATGTGAAAAGTTAATTGAAAAATATAAGATTTTGAAAAAGAAAAGTCTAGATATTGAAAAAGAAAATAAAAGTTTGCATGATAGACTTGATTGTGTTTTGCAAGAGAAGGTTGAGGTCTATAATGAAAGGGATTCATTGAGATCTCAATTAGAACTTGCACTTAAAGAAAATAAATTTTTAAAATCTAAAAATGATTGTGAAACTCTTTTGAAGAAAAATGAGAACTTGTCTTCAAAAGTAGATTTGTTTTAAAAGAGAATGTTGATTTGAAAAACAAAATTATTTCTATTTCAAATGAGTTGAATGCTTGTTTAGATAAGAATATGCTTTGAAAAATAAAATTGATGCACATGTTTGTCATGCTAGTGTAGCTTCTTCATCTAGTCTACCTAATGCATGTACCTCTTCTTCTAAGATTAATAATGATATATCCATACTTAAGAAGAAGGTAGATTGTTTGGGCTCCACTATGAGCCAATGTGCCATGAACCACTCACGGTTGGAAACCTTGGTTCGAAAGAAACAAGTTGTAACGCCCCGATCCCGGCGATACGGGGACGTCACTGCGACGTATATACGTAGGTCAGAACTACCCTCCCGTATATACGCTAAGCATCAGTACAGACAAGAATCAGAGTACGGAAGCATATGGTGCATTTTACATTCCAACACATATATATATACAATTACAGAGTTATCACCAGAGGTGATGAATATTACAATAATAATACATCACAGATATGCGCAAATGCGAGAGTACAAGAGATATACATATATGAACAGCATAAAAGGGCGCTCACTTACAAGTATACAAGGAAATGTACAGGTATGAATAGAAAAAGGGCACTCACGAGTTTGCTAAGAGGAAACTCGAGAGGCATACAGGGGGCCTGAAGGATGTGGCCCTGGACGGTCGGCTGGCGATCCACGCTACCGCTGCGCCACTCTGAGCAGTAACGGGGAGAATCCACACGCTCCGGGCTCCATAACCTGGACATGAGAATCCAGGGGAGTCAGTGAAACTCCCCAGGCGAGTAGGAATATGGATGCCAGGTGGCGAGTCAGGAGGAGCACAAGTGTCAAGTACAGAAGACAGGAGGGTTAGAACACAAATGAAGTATATAAGAAATGATATCAAGTAGGAAATACTCAGGAGGCAGGTAGGTTAGAGCAGGCATGAACAGGTATGGCATAATAATCATGAAACAGGAAATCCGAATAAAACCAATACAACAAATATGGTAAGGCACATCACAGATTCATAGCCGTTTAAGTTGCAGGCTTTAGTATGCGTCCCATTCCACATACCTCTACTTACAACTTAAAGAGCCGATTATTATGACACGTTATTATTACTCGTCTTACCCTGATATCTAGCTATGTGAACTAGCGTCCCAACGCACATAGATCCATATCCGAGTAAAACAAGGTTGTTATTGGAAACTAGCGGGGGTATCAACGAACTATGTTTACAGTGGGTCCCGTACATGCCCGGGACAACGGTCCAGGATTGTTCCGTTGCATGGAAACGGAAGCCAGCCGCAAGGCTAAACAGGAGGGACTTATGCATGCCCTTATCATGATGGTACCAGTAATGAGGGAGCCAGCTCTCCCCTCGGTCCCCTGGAGGCCCACAGGTCAGACCGGAACATGTAGTTGCACAACATTCCTAAAAGCCACTGTAAACACGAACACATATTGATATCCGCATGTTTCCCCCGACCCAATACAAGTTGGTACTTTTTAGGATTCATTAGGTTAATTATCACTTACGGGAATAACTGGAACAGGACATGATCAGGAAATCGGGAGTACATAAGTACCATATAGTCAGGTCACTGCATATAAAGCAGGAATACAAGTCACTGATCATGATACAGGATAATAAAGTAAGGTTCCCGTAAAGGTGATAATCACAAGTCAAGTATATCATGCTGGGTGTCAAGTGATAGCATGACAGGGTGGTGATATTTAGTAAACAACCAAGCATATCAAAGGATTGATAATAGTCGGGTTAAGTCATGGCAAGAGATCAATAATAGTCAGGGCAAGTCATAGCATAACTAAAGGGTCTTGCCAAATAGTAGCATGGCAGGTGGTCAGGTGATAACATACTAAATGGTCAGGTGATATACATGTGTTAAAAGGAAGCATACAACTAACAAGTCTGAAGCAATGACAAGTAGTAACATGGAAGTGACTCAAAGCCCAACGACCACGAAGGGTCGGCCACGCATGGGATACGATAAAGAAGCAAGCACATCATAAGCATGGTACAAGCACAAGATGAAGCTACCATAATACAAGCAATGTAGTGCAATACATGAATATGGAAATAAGAAGCGAAATACTCATCGACCGAAGAAACGGGAAACTCAAATAGAGGCGAGACTACTCGCATACAAGAAAGTAGCGAGTGAGAATACTCGCCTAAACTCCAAAATACCGAAAGAGCCGTAATCCACGGAAGCTTGGGGTGCGCCACAAAACCTGATATAAATATGTAGAGAGAAGAGAGAGAAAAAGAGAAGGTAAGATGATGTTTGTCAAATGACAAGTCAAGCAATACCAATACATGATATAAGTCTAGAGGGTAAGGTTCATATTCAAGAAAGAAATCAACTATGACAAACAGCTAAAGTTAGTCGACTAGGGTGGAAGAGTAGTCGACTAATAGAGGGGTTAGTCAACTAGGAAGATGGGGTAGTCGACTAATACTGTGATCCAGAGAGTTGGATTTCTGTTTCAGGAAAAGGTTAGTCGACTAGGGTCATATGGGTAGTCGACTAACAGACATGACAAGTCGACTAACAGTTATGTTAAGTCGACTAAATCTGAGATACAGAGAGTTAAGGTTTCTGGTTCAGGAAAGGTTAGTCGACTAGGGTCAAGGGTGTAGTCGACTAAGGGCCTCTAGTCGACTAGGAACTAAGGTAAGTCGACTAATACTGTGTTTCCTAGAATTGTGTTTCACAGGACAGAATAAGTTAGTCGACTAATGTCTAGGTCTAGTCGACTAATCGTCTGGAAACAGCAAACAGAACAGATTTTCTAGGGTTTTGTTTGATGGCTAAATAATCATGGATTTGAAGACACAATTGAACATGATAGATAAACTTAAGTATACTAGGAATTAATCAAGCCTTGGTGATGAAAATTACTCACCAAAAAGAGTGGTAGTGATGGAAGTTGTTGATGAAGAAGAAGATGGGGCTTTGGAGTTGTAGATGACTTGTGGTGGTGGTTCCTATGGTGATGAAGGAGGAGGAAGATGACCTGGTGATCTCTTGGGAGTTGGTGGTTGTTGTTGTGGTGATGGAGATGAAGAGGAGTTGAAGGAGGTTAGGGTTTTGGTGGAGAAGAGATGGTGGAGAGAAGAAAGGAAAAAATGAAATAGAAATGTAAAGGAAAAGCATTTATATGTTTTGGATTTTATGAAGGAGATGCAAATCAAATGGAAGTGAGGGGTTTTGTGTAAAAAGAAGGGGAGGTGAGGTGTCTCTCAAGTGGACACTTGGCCGGCCATGAGAGAGGGTGAGGTGGAGTGACAATAATGAGGAAGTAGTGGGAGTTGGTGGAGTTTATGGAATTTGGAAAATTGGGGAAATTGGAAAAGCTTTAGCTTGTGGAGGAAGGAAGAGAATAAAAGGAAAAGGAAAAAGGAAAAGAAATTATAATGAGAAGATATTTTCTCGGGAGAGAAGACGAAAATAATGGAAGTGGCGGATTCCCGGGATTCAGTTGCGGATGCGGAAATCTTTCGGGAAAAATACCGGAATCGTCCGAAATTCAAATATCTCGGAACGACCCGAAATAATTATCAAAAATCAAGAATATAATACTAAGTATCATAGTGAAATCCGTTTTAAGAAATACTTTATAGTTTTAAAACTAAAAATCCCGGAATCAGTTACCTACCGACTCCGATGGAATTTTCATAAAATCATAAAATCCTCAGAAAAAGAATGTAGGTAGAAAATATGATTCTAAGGAATAATGCCTAAAGGACCTTCCAGAAATTCCTAGCTGATTGTGTAATAAAAATCTTGGAATCGATCAGCGGCACTGGTCGACACCGGTTTTGAAGACTTTCATTTTAATTCCAGAAAAATCTAGAAAATCATAGAAAATATATAATATTGGAAAATGATATTTAAAACTAAAATCGGTCAATTCTAATTATCAGAATGTCTAAATCGAGTAATACTCTAGGATCGGGCCTTCGGTTCAGACTAGGGCTGACTCCGAATCCACGAATCCAAATCCAAGACAAAACAGTCATATAAGGAATTCATAATACAGAATAAATACAGGAAACAAATCGAAAAAATACGATCGAAAAATCTGAATACGCAACTAAGTACGTATTCCGGGAACGGGGTATTACACAAGTTCCATCCTTTATGCATGCACACCATCACGGCATACACATGCTCCTCACGGACACACCCATCACCATATGTATGCTCATGTGTACACATGTACACATTGTGGACGAAAGGGCCACCTTACTAAATTTTGCTATGATAGATTACATACTCCTAATTTAGCAAAGAATTTTGTTTGGGTTAGAAATGAGACTAACCCCATGGACCCAAAAGAGTATGGGTACCAAAGACCACCACTCCTATTTTTGATGTAGGTGTGGGCTCTCACATGACGTGAGAGTGATGACACCTTGGAGTGGATGCGTTCCGGACCTCATGAAAATCAAATGGATGCATCACTTTCAAGGGAAGGTTTGGTGGAGAGGACCACCATGTTTTGGAGACAAGGAGAGTTGCTTCTTCGTTTTTGGTAACAATCCTTTACTCCCATTTATTGTTTACATGCTTTCCATGTTTTAATGTTTATAGCATGTTTTGATGTCTATGGATTAGTATGTTCATTCCATGTTTATTAGATCCTTGACATACATGTATAGTATTTGAGACACACATGTTTATATGAACCCATAATTAGTGTTCTCACTTTTGTTTGAGCTATAATGTACATCATGAATCTAATACATGTGAATTCACATAATAATCATGTTTTAGTTTTATCATGATGACTTTTAGATTTGTTTTGATGCTTCATGTTTTGAATATATGTTTAAGTGTTAGTTTTCATTAAGACTAGTTATATACTTGTACATAGAATGGGCCACAAACAAATCTATATATGTTTGGGATTGAATGCTTGTTTGTTCCCATTAGATGTGCTAGTATAGTCTAGTTTTGATGATTCATACATTTTAAACTTATATTCCATTTTGGTATTTGTTCTTATGAGTTTTCATTTCATGTATATGTGTATTTTGCCAAACTTGAAGATATACATGTATACCCTTGAGTCATTTGCCTTTCATGCAAATATCTATTATGGACTCAAAGTGTGTTTAAGGGATATGTATGTATACTTCTTGTATTGACAAATCATACATATACCTTGAAAAGAATGGTATCAAATTGTTTTAATGAAAAGCTAAATTTTCATACTTTTCATGCTTTCATGTTTTCATGATTGTCATGTTTATTGTGTCAATATTTAACTTCATGTATATGTCCATCTTATCCAAACATTGACTATACATGAGTATCCTTTTTGAGCCACGTGCCTTAATGCATATATTTTGTGGACTCGTTATGTTTTGGATATGTATGTATACTATAGTTTGTATTAGACATACATATGCCTTGAAGATTAGATAGTTTTGATGATTTCGTGTTTTAAGGAATAATTGAGTCTTATTTATGCCTAATTGAACTTGAGTATTTGATATGATGTGGATTCCATGTTTATGAAAAACAATTTTGTTTTATTCCTTACTTGAAGGATTTCGTACTAGTTAACAAATTTTTCCATTTAACTAGTTGCGATATTCTTCATTTGGTAGAGTTTTTCAAACGAAACTAAATTTTCAAATCTATTTTTGAAAACCCCTACCTTCTAAGGGCGGTAGGATGGGAGATCATGTTCATGTATGCCCTAAATTGAAAATCTTTAAAACTTGAATTATGATTGGGTGGTAGATAATATGATGTATACACTTGAACTTATGGTTATGTCAATTGGTATCATTGAACTCTTTCAATTGGTATCATTTTGATCTTCTTGTATACTCATATATGTTTTGTATGTATGTATGCCTTAAATTCCAAGTATATCAATTTCTATTGGTATCTATCTTTCATACATATATATGTTTGTGTTTATGCTAGTGCTTGAGTTTCAATTTTGTTTAAATTGATTACTTTTAAATTGTTATCAAGACTATGCATGTCTTTAGTTTGTTTTTCATAAAGGGGGAGAAAATTTGATTTTGTATTTCAATTGGTATTTGTACTCCCACTCTTTATGATTAAAAGTTGTTATTTTGAACATATGATATCAACATCAAATTTGTTTATATATTTCAAAATGAAATATATTCTTACAATTGGTATCAAAATTTATGTTTAGACATTCAAAATTTGTTATGTTTAATTACAATTGGTATTTACAAAATTTTGTTTAAAGAAAATATTCAAAGCCTTGATTTGTATTTCCTATATGCAAGGAGAGCTTAACATCTCTCTTACATATAGATTCATGTTGAGTATATTATAAATTGAGGAGCTTGACAACTCTTCTTATATGATATACGTGTGTAGGGGGAGCTTCACATCTCCTCTTATGCATTACATAATATGTGTTATGTGAATTGGGGCTTGTCATCCCTTCTTCATGTAATGCATATGTGTAGGGAAGCTAACTTAGCGTCTTCCTCTTCGTGAATGTATATAGCATATAACATATATTGATCCTTGTTTATTGGTATCAAGATGCTTCATTGACATATTTTTTAAGTGATATCATGTTTGTAGTCACCCCTTATTGATTTTTTTTTTTTTTTTTAGACAAAAAGGGGGAGAACATTGTTTGTATTGTTTTGATTGACAAAAAGGGGAGAAAGATTTTACCCCTCATTTTATCTATGGTTTTGATTGTTTACCCCTTTGTTGATGATTGACAAAAAGGGGAGAAGTATTTGAGTTTTATATGCATGCTTATGTTTTATATGCATATATTATGTTTTAATATCAAGAATATTAAGTTTAATTGATATCCAAGCTTGCTTTGTAATTGTTGTAATTGGTATCTAGAGTTTATATATGCTTCTTTATGTTTTTGCATATATTGAGTTCATGCATAAGCAAATAAACAATAAGATATGAAAAATATGTATGTCTCTTGTTTAGAATCATAAGCTTTCATTGCATATTTATTTATTCATTTCTTATGCATGAGTTAAGGGGGAGCTTCCTTGAAGCTTATCTTTAATCCATGCATATATAACTCCATGAGTTTTGTCATCATCAAAAAGGGGGAGATTGTTGGCCCAATTGCCTTCCACTCTAGTTTTGATGATGATCAACACTCATGTAGTTATGTTTACTAATATTCTTGTGTTTCTAAGTTTCAGATCATTAACAGGATATTAGGTTGGTGATTAGCTTCAACAAGATGATTAGAAGCTATTCATGATGATTCCGGTGCCAAAGCTTAAAGATCATACTTTGCACTTGGAGAATCACGGAGTTTTAGAGCAAGTCTACTTGAAGATGAAGATCGTCAAGAAGACTTAGGTATCTAGTTTAGAGTTTGTGTTTTAGATCCATATTTGTAAAGCTTAGTTTAGTTGATATGCTCAAGTGCACAAATCACACACGTTTTATGATTGAGTTTTGGTTTTCATGAATAGTTTATCAAAACAAGTTTAAATTGATATATGTATAGTTGCTTCATTCTATACATGCATGCTTAATTTTCTAAACAAACTTATTTTGACTATCCTATTCATGTTTTGGAAATTTCTAGTTTGATAAAATACAAGTTTTGTTTTTGATAAAATTGGCAAGACACAAAAATGAATTGATATGATTGATATATGTCTTGAAATTTTTATCACAAGTTTGGTTATCAAAGTAAAATGATAAAACAAGTTTTAGAAAAACATATTTTTAGAAAAACAGTTTTTATTGTGATTAAAACTATTTTTTAGATTTACTGTGAATTTATGGGATTTTTATGGAGTGAAAAGACCTATTTTCAAATCCCGTATCTGTGCAGAACTGAGGACTGGCTGACAGGCCAAGTCGGTCGACCGGGCCGGTCGACCGATGTGCACAGACGTGCACGTCTGTTTAGGCACAGACACGGTCGACCGGGACGGTCGACCGAGTTGAGAGCTCTGCTCTCGGGTTTTATCGGTCGACCGGGCCGGTCGACCGCTATTGCCCAACGGTCACATTTTTGACCGTTGGCGGTCGACCGGACCGGTCGACCGGTGGCCTGTCAGGCTGCCACATCAGCCTAACGGCTAGTTTTGTGTAGGGGCTATATAAACCCATCTCTTTGGGGATTTTAGCCAAGTTTTTAAGGAGAAAAATTTCTGGTTTCTAGAGGTTTTAAAACAAGTTTTTCAAAAGTGTTTGGGGCTTTAATTCTTCAATCTTTATTGTTTTAGGTTTTTGGAAAAATCAAAGAAAAGAATATTTGGGAGATTTGTCTTGGTTTTCATTCTATATCTTTTGGAAGGATTTTCCCAAGTGATTTTCTTTGTTGCTAGTTTTCCAAACACCTAGTTTTCCACACTTGAGCTATCTTCTATCCTAAACTATTAGGATCTTTGTTTTGTGGAAAAAGAAAGAGAAAGAAAGAGAAGAGTTTGAGGTTGTTTGTTGTAAACCTCTTTGTTGTAAACACCCTTTTATTTGTGAATCCCTCTTCGGTAGAGGTGATCGGGTGATTGAGTTGTATCCCTCAAGTGTGAGGTGATTGAGATTGGTTGTGAGCCTCTTTGGTAGAGGTGTTGTTGTTGGTTGTTGTTGGCCTCGGTGGAGGTTGTATTGAGAGAGGACTTAGGTACTCCTAGAGTTGTAAGAAATCCTCTTTGGTAGAGGTTCCCTCGGTGGGAGTTGAGATAGTGGAAATCCTACACGGTGGTGTAGGCGGGGATGTAGAGCAAGGTGCTCGAACCTCGAAACAAATCTTGGTGTTTGCGTATTGATCCATTGTCTCTCTAACTCTCTCTCTCTTATATTTGTGCAAAGCATCATTTCATACAAGCATCATACTTTCATAGCATTCATATTATATACATTGCTTGTGTTGCCTTGCATCTTTCATATTGTAATTTATCCTTGATTGCTTGGCTTGATTGTGTGTGCACATATTTCTTATTGCTTGGATTGCTTGTGTGTGTGTGCCTAACTTGTACTCATCCAACAAGAGCTTCACATAGCACCTCAACCCATTTCAAGGGGAATCAAGGGGAGTTAGTCCAGAGCCTCGAAAGGGGAATTCGGCTACACTTGTTGTATTGTATTAGTTTGTGCATAATTTGCATTAGCTTCCGCATTTAGCGCACTTAGTTTGCATTTAGTTTATTAGATTAGCACTTACACTTATTCACCCCCCTCTAGGTGTTTTTCAATTGGTATCAGAGCTAGTGCTCCTGATACTTAGGCTTAACATCCTAGGAGTGAGATCCATTTGCTTGCTAATCTCATTTGCATTTGCTTGTTTGCACACATCTAGTTTATACCATGGATTCATGACCCCACCTAGCTTTGACCCTTCCAACATTGATGTTTGGAAATATAGGATGTCCATGTACCTAAAGACCCTAGGTTTGCATGTTTTCCTTGCCGCCACCAAGAGATGTTATCTTGGTGATAGCAATCATATAGGAGCCAATGCACAAGCCCTAGAGGCTATTAGAAGCACTCTTCCTAAAGATTATCTTTTATGTGTTTCTAATCTTGATTCCGCTTTTGCAGTGTGGAACAAGTTGACAACCACCACCACCTCCAAGCTTAAATTGCCAATCCAAGAAGAGGAATCTAGTGGAGAATCCAACTCTCAATGCTTCATGGTCCAAGGGAATGACTCCCTTGAGGTACACTCGGAAACTCCATTAGATAGTGATGATGATACTAGTTCTTCTAGAAATGATATTGTTGATCCCCATGCTCTAAATGAAGAACTTTTAATAGTATGTGAAAAGTTAATTGAAAAATATAAGATTTTGAAAAAGAAAAGTCTAGATATTGAAAAAGAAAATAAAAGTTTGCATGATAGACTTGATTGTGTTTTGCAAGAGAAGGTTGAGGTCTATAATGAAAGGGATTCATCGAGATCTCAATTAGAACTTGCACTTAAAGAAAATAAATTTTTAAAATCTAAAAATGATTGTGAAACTCTTTTGAAGAAAAATGAGAACTTGTCTTCAAAAGTAGATTTTGTTTTAAAAGAGAATGTTGATTTGAAAAACAAATTATTTCTATTTCAAATGAGTTGAATGCTTGTTTAGATAAGAATATGGTTTTGAAAAATAAAATTGATGCACATGTTTGTCATGCTAGTGTAGCTTCTTCATCTAGTCTACCTAATGCATGTACCTCTTCTTCTAAGATTAATAATGATATATCCATACTTAAGAAGAAGGTAGATTGTTTGGGCTCCACTATGAGCCAATGTGCCATGAACCACTCACGGTTGGAAACCTTGGTTCGAAAGAAACAAGTTCCATCCTTTATGCATGCACACCCATCACGGCATACACATGCTCCTCACGGACACACCCATCACCATATGTATGCTCATGTGTACACATGTACACATTGTGGACGAAAGGGCCACCTTACTAAATTTTGCTATGATAGATTACATACTCCTAATTTAGTAAAGAATTTTGTTTGGGTTAGAAATGAGACTAACCCCCATGGACCCAAAAGAGTATGGGTACCAAAGACCACCACTCCTATTTTTGATGTAGGTGTGGGCTCTCACATGACGTGAGAGTGATGACACCTTGGAGTGGATGCGTTCCGGACCTCATGGAAATCAAATGGATGCATCACTTCCAAGGGAAGGTTTGGTGGAGAGGACCACCATGTTTTGGAGACAAGGAGAGTTGCTTCTTCGTTTTTGGTAACAATCCTTTACTCCCATTTATTGTTTACATGCTTTCCATGTTTTAATGTTTATAGCATGTTTTTGATGTCTATGGATTAGTATGTTCATTCCATGTTTATTAGATCCTTGACATACATGTATAGTATTTGAGACACACATGTTTATATGAACCCATAATTAGTGTTCTCACTTTTGTTTGAGCTATAATGTACATCATGAATCTAATACATGTGAATTCACATAATAATCATGTTTTAGTTTTATCATGATGACTTTTAGATTTGTTTTGATGCTTCATGTTTTGAATATATGTTTAAGTGTTAGTTTTCATTAAGACTAGTTATATACTTGTACATAGAATGGGCCACAAACAAATCTATATATGTTGGGATTGAATGCTTGTTTGTTCCCATTAGATGTGCTAGTATAGTCTAGTTTTGATGATTCATACATTTTAAACTTGTATTCCATTTTTGGTATTTGTTCTTATGAGTTTTCATTTCATGTATATGTGTATTTTGCCAAACTTGAAGATATACATGTATACCCCTTGAGTCATTTGCCTTTCATGCAAATATCTATTATGGACTCAAAGTGTGTTTAAGGGATATGTATGTATACTTCTTGTATTGACAAATCATACATATACCTTGAAAAGAATTGGTATCAAATTGTTTTAATGAAAAGCTAAATTTTCATACTTTTCATGCTTTTCATGTTTCATGATTGTCATGTTTATTGTGTCAATATTTAACTTCATGTATATGTCCATCTTATCCAAACTATTGACTATACATGAGTATCCTTTTTGAGCCACGTGCCTTAATGCATATATTTTGTGGACTCGTTATGTTTTGGATATGTATGTATACTATAGTTTGTATTAGACATACATATGCCTTGAAGATTAGATAGTTTTGATGATTTCGTGTTTTAAGGAATAATTGAGTCTTATTTATGCCTAATTGAACTTGAGTGTTTGATATGATGTGGATTCCATGTTTATGAAAAACAATTTTGTTTTATTCCTTGCTTGAAGGATTTCGTACTAGTTAACAAATTTTCCATTTAACTAGTTGCGATATTCTTCATTTGGTAGAGTTTTTCAAACGAAACTAAATTTTCAAATCTATTTTTGAAAACCCCTACCTTCTAAGGGCGGTAGGATGGGAGATCATGTTCATGTATGCCCTAAATTGAAAATCTTTAAAACTTGAATTATGATTGGGTGGTAGATAATATGATGTATACACTTGAACTTATGGTTATGTCAATTGGTATCATTGAACTCTTTCAATTGGTATCATTTTGATCTTCTTGTATACTCATATATGTTTTGTATGTATGTATGCCTTAAATTTCAAGTATATCAATTTCTATTGGTATCTATCTTTCATACATATATATGTTTGTGTTTATGCTAGTGCTTGAGTTTCAATTTTGTTTAAATTGATTACTTTTAAATTGTTATCAAGACTATGCATGTCTTTAGTTTGTTTTTCATAAAGGGGGAGAAAATTTGATTTTGTATTTCAATTGGTATTTGTACTCCCACTCTTTATGATTAAAAGTTGTTATTTGAACATATGATATCAACATCAAATTTGTTTATATATTTTCAAAATGAAATATATTCTTACAATTGGTATCAAAATTTATGTTTAGACATTCAAAATTTGTTATGTTTAATTACAATTGGTATTTACAAAATTTTGTTTAAAGAAAATATTCAAAGCCTTGATTTGTATTTCCTATATGCAAGGAGAGCTTAACATCTCTCTTACATATAGATTCATGTTGAGTATATTATAAATTGAGGAGCTTGACAACTCTTCTTTATATGATATACGTGTGTAGGGGGAGCTTCACATCTCCTCTTATGCATTACATAATATGTGTTATGTGAATTGGGGCTTGTCATCCCTTCTTCATGTAATGCATATGTGTAGGGAAGCTAACTTAGCGTCTTCCTCTTCGTGAATGTATATAGCATATAACATATATTGATCCTTATTTATTGGTATCAAGATGCTTCATTGACATATTTTTTAAGTGATATCATGTTTGTAGTCACCCCTTATTGATTTTTTTTTTTTTTTTTAGACAAAAAGGGGGAGAACATTGTTTGTATTGTTTTGATTGACAAAAAGGGGGAGAAAGATTTTTACCCCTCATTTTATCTATGGTTTTGATTGTTTACCCCTTTGTTGATGATTGACAAAAAGGGGGAGAAGTATTTGAGTTTTATATGCATGCTTATGTTTTATATGCATATATTATGTTTTAATATCAAGAATATTAAGTTTAATTGATATCCAAAGCTTGCTTTGTAATTGTTGTAATTGGTATCTAGAGTTTATATATGCTTCTTTATGTTTTTGCATATATTGAGTTCATGCATAAGCAAATAAACAATAAGATATGAAAAATATGTATGTCTCTTGTTTAGAATCATAAGCTTTCATTGCATATTTATTTATTCATTTCTTATGCATGAGTTAAGGGGGAGCTTCCTTGAAGCTTATCTTAATCCATGCATATATAACTCCATGAGTTTTGTCATCATCAAAAAGGGGGAGATTGTTGGCCAATTGCCTTCCACTCTAGTTTTGATGATGATCAACACTCATGTAGTTATGTTTACTAATATTCTTGTGTTTCTAAGTTTCAGATCATTAACAGGATATTAGGTTGGTGATTAGCTTCAACAAGATGATTAGAAGCTATTCATGATGATTCCGGTGTCAAAGCTTAAAGATCATACCTTTGCACTTGGAGAATCACGGAGTTTTGGAGCAAGTCTACTTGAAGATGAAGATCGTCAAGAAGACTTAGGTATCTAGTTTAGAGTTTGTGTTTTAGATCCATATTTGTAAAGCTTAGTTTAGTTGATATGCTCAAGTGCACAAATCACACACGTTTTATGATTGAGTTTTGGTTTTCATGAATAGTTTATCAAAACAAGTTTAAATTGATATATGTATAGTTGCTTCATTCTATACATGCATGCTTAATTTTCTAAACAAACTTATTTTGACTATCCTATTCATGTTTTGGAAATTTCTAGTTTGATAAAATACAAGTTTTGTTTTTGATAAAATTGGCAAGACACAAAAATGAATTGATATGATTGATATATGTCTTGAAATTTTTATCACAAGTTTGGTTATCAAAGTAAAATGATAAAACAAGTTTTAGAAAAACATATTTTTAGAAAAACAGTTTTTATTGTGATTAAAACTATTTTTTAGATTTACTGTGAATTTATGGGATTTTTATGGAGTGAAAAGACCTATTTTCAAATCCCGTATCTGTGCAGAACTGAGGACTGGCTGACAGGCCAAGTCGGTCGACCGGACCGGTCGACCGCACCAAGGGCCGGTCGACCGGGCCGGTCGACCGATGTGCACGGACGTGCACGTCTGTTTAGGCACAGACACGGTCGACCGGGACGGTCGACCGAGTTGAGAGCTCTGCTCTCGGGTTTTATCGGTCGACCGGGCCGGTCGACCGCTATTGCCCAACGGTCACATTTTTGACCGTTAGCGGTCGACCGGACCGGTCGACCGGTGGCCTGTCAGGCTGCCACATCAGCCTAACGGCTAGTTTTGTGTAGGGGCTATATAAACCCCATCTCTTTGGGATTTTAGCCAAGTTTTTTAAGGAGAAAAATTTCTGGTTTCTAGAGGTTTTAAAACAAGTTTTTCAAAAGTGTTTGGGGCTTTAATTCTTCAATCTTTATTGTTTTAGGTTTTTGAAAAAATCAAAGAAAAGAATATTTTGGAGATTTGTCTTGGTTTTCATTCTATATCTTTTGGAAGGATTTTCCCAAGTGATTTTCTTTGTTGCTAGTTTTCCAAACACCTAGTTTTCCACACTTGAGCTATCTTCTATCCTAAACTATTAGGATCTTTGTTTTGTGGAAAAAGAAAGAGAAAGAAAGAGAAGAGTTTGAGGTTGTTTGTTGTAAACCTCTTTGTTGTAAACACCCTTTTATTTGTGAATCCCTCTTCGGTAGAGGTGATCGGGTGATTGAGTTGTATCCCTCAAGTGTGAGGTGATTGAGATTGGTTGTGAGCCTCTTTGGTAGAGGTGTTGTTGTTGGTTGTTGTTGGCCTCGGTGGAGGTTGTATTGAGAGAGGACTTAGGTACTCCTAGAGTTGTAAGAAATCCTCTTTGGTAGAGGTTCCCTCGGTGGGAGTTGAGATAGTGGAAATCCTACACGGTGGTGTAGGCGGGGATGTAGAGCAAGGTGCTCGAACCTCGAAACAAATCTTGGTGTTTGCGTATTGATCCATTGTCTCTCTAACTCTCTCTCTCTCTCTTATATTTGTGCAAAGCATCATTTCATACAAGCATCATACTTTCATAGCATTCATATTATATACATTGCTTGTGTTGCCTTGCATCTTTCATATTGTAATTTATCCTTGATTGCTTGGCTTGATTGTGTGTGCACATATTTCTTATTGCTTGGATTGCTTGTGTGTGTGTGCCTAACTTGTACTCATCCAACAAGAGCTTCACATAGCACCTCAACCCATTTCAAGGGGAATCAAGGGGAGTTAGTCCAGAGCCTCGAAAGGGGAATTCGGCTACACTTGTTGTATTGTATTAGTTTGTGCATAATTTGCATTAGCTTCCGCATTTAGCGCACTTAGTTTGCATTTAGTTTATTAGATTAGCACTTACACCTATTCACCCCCCCTCTAGGTGTTTTTCAATTGGTATCAGAGCTAGTGCTCCTGATACTTAGGCTTAACATCCTAGGAGTGAGATCCATTTGCTTGCTAATCTCATTTGCATTTGCTTGTTTGCACACATCTAGTTTATACCATGGACTTCATGACCCCACCTAGCTTTGACCCTTCCAACATTGATGTTTGGAAATATAGGATGTCCATGTACCTAAAGACCCTAGGTTTGCATGTTTCCTTGCCGCCACCAAGAGATGTTATCTTGGTGATAGCAATCATATAGGAGCCAATGCACAAGCCCTAGAGGCTATTAGAAGCACTCTTCCTAAAGATTATCTTTTATGTGTTTCTAATCTTGATTCCGCTTTTGCAGTGTGGAACAAGTTGACAACCACCACCACCTCCAAGCTTAAATTGCCAATCCAAGAAGAGGAATCTAGTGGAGAATCCAACTCTCAATGCTTCATGGTCCAAGGGAATGACTCCCTTGAGGTACACTCGGAAACTCCATTAGATAGTGATGATGATACTAGTTCTTCTAGAAATGATATTGTTGATCCCATGCTCTAAATGAAGAACTTTTAATAGTATGTGAAAAGTTAATTGAAAAATATAAGATTTTGAAAAAGAAAAGTCTAGATATTGAAAAAGAAAATAAAAGTTTGCATGATAGACTTGATTGTGTTTTGCAAGAGAAGGTTGAGGTCTATAATGAAAGGGATCATCGAGATCTCAATTAGAACTTGCACTTAAAGAAAATAAATTTTTAAAATCTAAAAATGATTGTGAAACTCTTTGAAGAAAAATGAGAACTTGTCTTCAAAAGTAGATTTTGTTTTAAAAGAGAATGTTGATTTGAAAAACAAAATTATTTCTATTTCAAATGAGTTGAATGCTTGTTTAGATAAGAATATGGTTTTGAAAAATAAAATTGATGCACATGTTTGTCATGCTAGTGTAGCTTCTTCATCTAGTCTACCTAATGCATGTACCTCTTCTTCTAAGATTAATAATGATATATCCATACTTAAGAAGAAGGTAGATTGTTTGGGCTCCACTATGAGCCAATGTGCCATGAACCACTCACGGTTGGAAACCTTGGTTCGAAAGAAACAAGTTCCATCCTTTATGCATGCACACCCATCACGGCATACACATGCTCCTCACGGACACACCCATCACCATATGTATGCTCATGTGTACACATGTACACATTGTGGACGAAAGGGCCACCTTACTAAATTTTGCTATGATAGATTACATACTCCTAATTTAGCAAAGAATTTTGTTTGGGTTAGAAATGAGACTAACCCCCATGGACCCAAAAGAGTATGGGTACCAAAGACCACCACTCCTATTTTTGATGTAGGTGTGGGCTCTCACATGACGTGAGAGTGATGACACCTTGGAGTGGATGCGTTCCGGACCTCATGGAAATCAAATGGATGCATCACTTCCAAGGGAAGGTTTGGTGGAGAGGACCACCATGTTTTGGAGACAAGGAGAGTTGCTTCTTCGTTTTTGGTAACAATCCTTTACTCCCATTTATTGTTTACATGCTTTCCATGTTTTAATGTTTATAGCATGTTTTTGATGTCTATGGATTAGTATGTTCATTCCATGTTTATTAGATCCTTGACATACATGTATAGTATTTGAGACACACATGTTTATATGAACCCATAATTAGTGTTCTCACTTTTGTTTGAGCTATAATGTACATCATGAATCTAATACATGTGAATTCACATAATAATCATGTTTTAGTTTTATCATGATGACTTTTAGATTTGTTTTGATGCTTCATGTTTTGAATATATGTTTAAGTGTTAGTTTTCATTAAGACTAGTTATATACTTGTACATAGAATGGGCCACAAACAAATCTATATATGTTTGGGATTGAATGCTTGTTTGTTCCCATTAGATGTGCTAGTATAGTCTAGTTTTGATGATTCATACATTTTAAACTTGTATTCCATTTTGGTATTTGTTCTTATGAGTTTTCATTTCATGTATATGTGTATTTTGCCAAACTTGAAGATATACATGTATACCCCTTGAGTCATTTGCCTTTCATGCAAATATCTATTATGGACTCAAAGTGTGTTTAAGGGATATGTATGTATACTTCTTGTATTGACAAATCATACATATACCTTGAAAAGAATTGGTATCAAATTGTTTTAATGAAAAGCTAAATTTTCATACTTTTCATGCTTTTCATGTTTTCATGATTGTCATGTTTATTGTGTCAATATTTAACTTCATGTATATGTCTATCTTATCCAAACTATTGACTATACATGAGTATCCTTTTTGAGCCACGTGCCTTAATGCATATATTTTGTGGACTCGTTATGTTTTGGATATGTATGTATACTATAGTTTGTATTAGACATACATATGCCTTGAAGATTAGATAGTTTTGATGATTTCGTGTTTTAAGGAATAATTGAGTCTTATTTATGCCTAATTGAACTTGAGTGTTTGATATGATGTGGATTCCATGTTTATGAAAAACAATTTTGTTTTATTCCTTGCTTGAAGGATTTCGTACTAGTTAACAAATTTTTCCATTTAACTAGTTGCGATATTCTTCATTTGGTAGAGTTTTTCAAACGAAACTAAATTTTCAAATCTATTTTTGAAAACCCCTACCTTCTAAGGGCGGTAGGATGGGAGATCATGTTCATGTATGCCCTAAATTGAAAATCTTTAAAACTTGAATTATGATTGGGTGGTAGATAATATGATGTATACACTTGAACTTATGGTTATGTCAATTGGTATCATTGAACTCTTTCAATTGGTATCATTTTGATCTTCTTGTATACTCATATATGTTTTGTATGTATGTATGCCTTAAATTTCAAGTATATCAATTTCTATTGGTATCTATCTTTCATACATATATATGTTTGTGTTTATGCTAGTGCTTGAGTTTCAATTTTGTTTAAATTGATTACTTTTAAATTGTTATCAAGACTATGCATGTCTTTAGTTTGTTTTTCATAAAGGGGGAGAAAATTTGATTTTGTATTTCAATTGGTATTTGTACTCCCACTCTTTATGATTAAAAGTTGTTATTTTGAACATATGATATCAACATCAAATTTGTTTATATATTTCAAAATGAAATATATTCTTACAATTGGTATCAAAATTTATGTTTAGACATTCAAAATTTGTTATGTTTAATTACAATTGGTATTTACAAAATTTTGTTTAAAGAAAATATTCAAAGCCTTGATTTGTATTTCCTATATGCAAGGAGAGCTTAACATCTCTCTTACATATAGATTCATGTTGAGTATATTATAAATTGAGGAGCTTGACAACTCTTCTTTATATGATATACGTGTGTAGGGGGAGCTTCACATCTCCTCTTATGCATTACATAATATGTGTTATGTGAATTGGGGCTTGTCATCCCTTCTTCATGTAATGCATATGTGTAGGAAGCTAACTTAGCGTCTTCCTCTTCGTGAATGTATATAGCATATAACATATATTGATCCTTGTTTATTGGTATCAAGATGCTTCATTGACATATTTTTTAAGTGATATCATGTTTGTAGTCACCCCTTATTGATTTTTTTTTTTTTTTTAGACAAAAAGGGGGAGAACATTGTTTGTATTGTTTTGATTGACAAAAAGGGGGAGAAAGATTTTTACCCCTCATTTTATCTATGGTTTTGATTGTTTACCCCTTTGTTGATGATTGACAAAAAGGGGGAGAAGTATTTGAGTTTTATATGCATGCTTATGTTTATATGCATATATTATGTTTTAATATCAAGAATATTAAGTTTAATTGATATCCAAAGCTTGCTTTGTAATTGTTGTAATTGGTATCTAGAGTTTATATATGCTTCTTTATGTTTTTGCATATATTGAGTTCATGCATAAGCAAATAAACAATAAGATATGAAAAATATGTATGTCTCTTGTTTAGAATCATAAGCTTTCATTGCATATTTATTTATTCATTTCTTATGCATGAGTTAAGGGGGAGCTTCCTTGAAGCTTATCTTTAATCCATGCATATATAACTCCATGAGTTTTGTCATCATCAAAAAGGGGGAGATTGTTGGCCCAATTGCCTTCCACTCTAGTTTTGATGATGATCAACACTCATGTAGTTATGTTTACTAATATTCTTGTGTTTCTAAGTTTCAGATCATTAACAGGATATTAGGTTGGTGATTAGCTTCAACAAGATGATTAGAAGCTATTCATGATGATTCCGGTGTCAAAGCTTAAAGATCATACCTTTGCACTTGGAGAATCACGGAGTTTTGGAGCAAGTCTACTTGAAGATGAAGATCGTCAAGAAGACTTAGGTATCTAGTTTAGAGTTTGTGTTTTAGATCCATATTTGTAAAGCTTAGTTTAGTTGATATGCTCAAGTGCACAAATCACACACGTTTTATGATTGAGTTTTGGTTTTCATGAATAGTTTATCAAAACAAGTTTAAATTGATATATGTATAGTTGCTTCATTCTATACATGCATGCTTAATTTTCTAAACAAACTTATTTTGACTATCCTATTCATGTTTTGGAAATTTCTAGTTTGATAAAATACAAGTTTTGTTTTTGATAAAATTGGCAAGACACAAAAATGAATTGATATGATTGATATATGTCTTGAAATTTTTATCACAAGTTTGGTTATCAAAGTAAAATGATAAAACAAGTTTTAGAAAAACATATTTTTAGAAAAACAGTTTTTATTGTGATTAAAACTATTTTTAGATTTACTGTGAATTTATGGGATTTTTATGCAGTGAAAAGACCTATTTTCAAATCCCGTATCTGTGCAGAACTGAGGACTGGCTGACAGGCCAAGTCGGTCGACCGGACCGGTCGACCGCACCAAGGGCCGGTCGACCGGGCCGGTCGACCGATGTGCACGGACGTGCACGTCTGTTTAGGCACAGACACGGTCGACCGGGACGGTCGACCGAGTTGAGAGCTCTGCTCTCGGGTTTTATCGGTCGACCGGGCCGGTCGACCGCTATTGCCCAACGGTCACATTTTTGACCGTTAGCGGTCGACCGGACCGGTCGACCGGTGGCCTGTCAGGCTGCCACATCAGCCTAACGGCTAGTTTTGTGTAGGGGCTATATAAACCCATCTCTTTGGGGATTTTAGCCAAGTTTTTAAGGAGAAAAATTTCTGGTTTCTAGAGGTTTTAAAACAAGTTTTTCAAAAGTGTTTGGGGCTTTAATTCTTCAATCTTTATTGTTTTAGGTTTTTGAAAAAATCAAAGAAAAGAATATTTTGGGAGATTTGTCTTGGTTTTCATTCTATATCTTTTGGAAGGATTTTCCCAAGTGATTTTCTTTGTTGCTAGTTTTCCAAACACCTAGTTTTCCACACTTGAGCTATCTTCTATCCTAAACTATTAGGATCTTTGTTTTGTGGAAAAAGAAAGAGAAAGAAAGAGAAGAGTTTGAGGTTGTTTGTTGTAAACCTCTTTGTTGTAAACACCCTTTTATTTGTGAATCCCTCTTCGGTAGAGGTGATCGGGTGATTGAGTTGTATCCCTCAAGTGTGAGGTGATTGAGATTGGTTGTGAGCCTCTTTGGTAGAGGTGTTGTTGTTGGTTGTTGTTGGCCTCGGTGGAGGTTGTATTGAGAGAGGACTTAGGTACTCCTAGAGTTGTAAGAAATCCTCTTTGGTAGAGGTTCCCTCGGTGGGAGTTGAGATAGTGGAAATCCTACACGGTGGTGTAGGCGGGGATGTAGAGCAAGGTGCTCGAACCTCGAAACAAATCTTGGTGTTTGCGTATTGATCCATTGTCTCTCTAACTCTCTCTCTCTCTTATATTTGTGCAAAGCATCATTTCATACAAGCATCATACTTCATAGCATTCATATTATATACATTGCTTGTGTTGCCTTGCATCTTTCATATTGTAATTTATCCTTGATTGCTTGGCTTGATTGTGTGTGCACATATTTCTTATTGCTTGGATTGCTTGTGTGTGTGTGCCTAACTTGTACTCATCCAACAAGAGCTTCACATAGCACCTCAACCCATTTCAAGGGGAATCAAGGGGAGTTAGTCCAGAGCCTCGAAAGGGGAATTCGGCTACACTTGTTGTATTGTATTAGTTTGTGCATAATTTGCATTAGCTTCCGCATTTAGCGCACTTAGTTTGCATTTAGTTTATTAGATTAGCACTTACACCTATTCACCCCCCCTCTAGGTGTTTTTCAATTGGTATCAGAGCTAGTGCTCCTGATACTTAGGCTTAACATCCTAGGAGTGAGATCCATTTGCTTGCTAATCTCATTTGCATTTGCTTGTTTGCACACATCTAGTTTATACCATGGACTTCATGACCCCACCTAGCTTTGACCCTTCCAACATTGATGTTTGGAAATATAGGATGTCCATGTACCTAAAGACCCTAGGTTTGCATGTTTTCCTTGCCGCCACCAAGAGATGTTATCTTGGTGATAGCAATCATATAGGAGCCAATGCACAAGCCCTAGAGGCTATTAGAAGCACTCTTCCTAAAGATTATCTTTTATGTGTTTCTAATCTTGATTCCGCTTTTGCAGTGTGGAACAAGTTGACAACCACACCACCTCTAAGCTTAAATTGCCAATCCAAGAAGAGGAATCTAGTGGAGAATCCAACTCTCAATGCTTCATGGTCCAAGGGAATGACTCCCTTGAGGTACACTCGGAAACTCCATTAGATAGTGATGATGATACTAGTTCTTCTAGAAATGATATTGTTGATCCCCATGCTCTAAATGAAGAACTTTTAATAGTATGTGAAAAGTTAATTGAAAAATATAAGATTTTGAAAAAGAAAAGTCTAGATATTGAAAAAGAAAATAAAAGTTTGCATGATAGACTTGATTGTGTTTTGCAAGAGAAGGTTGAGGTCTATAATGAAAGGGATTCATCGAGATCTCAATTAGAACTTGCACTTAAAGAAAATAAATTTTTAAAATCTAAAAATGATTGTGAAACTCTTTTGAAGAAAAATGAGAACTTGTCTTCAAAAGTAGATTTGTTTTAAAAGAGAATGTTGATTTGAAAAACAAAATTATTTCTATTTCAAATGAGTTGAATGCTTGTTTAGATAAGAATATGGTTTTGAAAAATAAAATTGATGCACATGTTTGTCATGCTAGTGTAGCTTCTTCATCTAGTCTACCTAATGCATGTACCTCTTCTTCTAAGATTAATAATGATATATCCATACTTAAGAAGAAGGTAGATTGTTTGAGCTCCACTATGAGCCAATGTGCCATGAACCACTCACGGTTGGAAACCTTGGTTCGAAAGAAACAAGTTCCATCCTTTATGCATGCACACCCATCACGGCATACACATGCTCCTCACGGACACACCCATCACCATATATATGCTCATGTGTACACATGTACACATTGTGGACGAAAGGGCCACCTTACTAAATTTTGCTATGATAGATTACATACTCCTAATTTAGCAAAGAATTTTGTTTGGGTTAGAAATGAGACTAACCCCCATGGACCCAAAAGAGTATGGGTACCAAAGACCACCACTCCTATTTTTGATGTAGGTGTGGGCTCTCACATGACGTGAGAGTGATGACACCTTGGAGTGGATGCGTTCCGGACCTCATGGAAATCAAATGGATGCATCACTTCCAAGGGAAGGTTTGGTGGAGAGGACCACCATGTTTTGGAGACAAGGAGAGTTGCTTCTTCGTTTTTGGTAACAATCCTTTACTCCCATTTATTGTTTACATGCTTTCCATGTTTTAATGTTTATAGCATGTTTTTGATGTCTATGGATTAGTATGTTCATTCCATGTTTATTAGATCCTTGACATACATGTATAGTATTTGAGACACACATGTTTATATGAACCCATAATTAGTGTTCTCACTTTTGTTTGAGCTATAATGTACATCATGAATCTAATACATGTGAATTCACATAATAATCATGTTTTAGTTTTATCATGATGACTTTTAGATTTGTTTTGATGCTTCATGTTTTGAATATATGTTTAAGTGTTAGTTTTCATTAAGACTAGTTATATACTTGTACATAGAATGGGCCACAAACAAATCTATATATGTTTGGGATTGAATGCTTGTTTGTTCCCATTAGATGTGCTAGTATAGTCTAGTTTTGATGATTCATACATTTTAAACTTGTATTCCATTTTTGGTATTTGTTCTTATGAGTTTTCATTTCATGTATATGTGTATTTTGCCAAACTTGAAGATATACATGTATACCCCTTGAGTCATTTGCCTTTCATGCAAATATCTATTATGGACTCAAAGTGTGTTTAAGGGATATGTATGTATACTTCTTGTATTGACAAATCATACATATACCTTGAAAAGAATTGGTATCAAATTGTTTTAATGAAAAGCTAAATTTTCATACTTTTCATGCTTTTCATGTTTTCATGATTGTCATGTTTATTGTGTCAATATTTAACTTCATGTATATGTCTATCTTATCCAAACTATTGACTATACATGAGTATCCTTTTTGAGCCACGTGCCTTAATGCATATATTTTGTGGACTCGTTATGTTTTGGATATGTATGTATACTATAGTTTGTATTAGACATACATATGCCTTGAAGATTAGATAGTTTTGATGATTTCGTGTTTTAAGGAATAATTGAGTCTTATTTATGCCTAATTGAACTTGAGTGTTTGATATGATGTGGATTCCATGTTTATGAAAAACAATTTTGTTTTATTCCTTGCTTGAAGGATTTCGTACTAGTTAACAAATTTTTCCATTTAACTAGTTGCGATATTCTTCATTTGGTAGAGTTTTTCAAACGAAACTAAATTTTCAAATCTATTTTTGAAAACCCCTACCTTCTAAGGGCGGTAGGATGGGAGATCATGTTCATGTATGCCCTAAATTGAAAATCTTTAAAACTTGAATTATGATTGGGTGGTAGATAATATGATGTATACACTTGAACTTATGGTTATGTCAATGGTATCATTGAACTCTTTCAATTGGTATCATTTTGATCTTCTTGTATACTCATATATGTTTTGTATGTATGTATGCCTTAAATTTCAAGTATATCAATTTCTATTGGTATCTATCTTTCATACATATATATGTTTGTGTTTATGCTAGTGCTTGAGTTTCAATTTTGTTTAAATTGATTACTTTTAAATTGTTATCAAGACTATGCATGTCTTTAGTTTGTTTTTCATAAAGGGGAGAAAATTTGATTTTGTATTTCAATTGGTATTTGTACTCCCACTCTTTATGATTAAAAGTTGTTATTTTGAACATATGATATCAACATCAAATTTGTTTATATATTTTCAAAATGAAATATATTCTTACAATTGGTATCAAAATTTATGTTTAGACATTCAAAATTTGTTATGTTTAATTACAATTGGTATTTACAAAATTTTGTTTAAAGAAAATATTCAAAGCCTTGATTTGTATTTCCTATATGCAAGGAGAGCTTAACATCTCTCTTACATATAGATTCATGTTGAGTATATTATAAATTGAGGAGCTTGACAACTCTTCTTTATATGATATACGTGTGTAGGGGGAGCTTCACATCTCCTCTTATGCATTACATAATATGTGTTATGTGAATTGGGGCTTGTCATCCCTTCTTCATGTAATGCATATGTGTAGGGAAGCTAACTTAGCGTCTTCCTCTTCGTGAATGTATATAGCATATAACATATATTGATCCTTATTTATTGGTATCAAGATGCTTCATTGACATATTTTTTAAGTGATATCATGTTTGTAGTCACCCCTTATTGATTTTTTTTTTTTTTTTTAGACAAAAAGGGGGAGAACATTGTTTGTATTGTTTTGATTGACAAAAAGGGGGAGAAAGATTTTTACCCCTCATTTTATCTATGGTTTTGATTGTTTACCCCTTTGTTGATGATTGACAAAAAGGGGGAGAAGTATTTGAGTTTTATATGCATGCTTATGTTTATATGCATATATTATGTTTTAATATCAAGAATATTAAGTTTAATTGATATCCAAAGCTTGCTTTGTAATTGTTGTAATTGGTATCTAGAGTTTATATATGCTTCTTTATGTTTTTGCATATATTGAGTTCATGCATAAGCAAATAAACAATAAGATATGAAAAATATGTATGTCTCTTGTTTAGAATCATAAGCTTTCATTGCATATTTATTATTCATTTCTTATGCATGAGTTAAGGGGGAGCTTCCTTGAAGCTTATCTTTAATCCATGCATATATAACTCCATGAGTTTTGTCATCATCAAAAAGGGGGAGATTGTTGGCCCAATTGCCTTCCACTCTAGTTTTGATGATGATCAACACTCATGTAGTTATGTTTACTAATATTCTTGTGTTTCTAAGTTTCAGATCATTAACAGGATATTAGGTTGGTGATTAGCTTCAACAAGATGATTAGAAGCTATTCATGATGATTCCGGTGTCAAAGCTTAAAGATCATACCTTTGCACTTGGAGAATCACGGAGTTTGGAGCAAGTCTACTTGAAGATGAAGATCGTCAAGAAGACTTAGGTATCTAGTTTAGAGTTTGTGTTTTAGATCCATATTGTAAAGCTTAGTTTAGTTGATATGCTCAAGTGCACAAATCACACACGTTTTATGATTGAGTTTTGGTTTTCATGAATAGTTTATCAAAACAAGTTTAAATTGATATATGTATAGTTGCTTCATTCTATACATGCATGCTTAATTTTCTAAACAAACTTATTTTGACTATCCTATTCATGTTTTGGAAATTTCTAGTTTGATAAAATACAAGTTTTGTTTTTGATAAAATTGGCAAGACACAAAAATGAATTGATATGATTGATATATGTCTTGAAATTTTTATCACAAGTTTGGTTATCAAAGTAAAATGATAAAAACAAGTTTTAGAAAAACATATTTTTAGAAAAACAGTTTTTATTGTGATTAAAACTATTTTTTAGATTTACTGTGAATTTATGGGATTTTTATGGAGTGAAAAGACCTATTTTCAAATCCCGTATCTGTGCAGAACTGAGGACTGGCTGACAGGCCAAGTCGGTCGACCGGACCGGTCGACCGCACCAAGGGCCGGTCGACCGGGCCGGTCGACCGATGTGCACGGACGTGCACGTCTGTTTAGGCACAGACACGGTCGACCGGGACGGTCGACCGAGTTGAGAGCTCTGCTCTCGGGTTTTATCGGTCGACCGGGCCGGTCGACCGCTATTGCCCAACGGTCACATTTTTGACTGTTAGCGGTCGACCGGACCGGTCGACCGGTGGCCTGTCAGGCTGCCACATCAGCCTAACGGCTAGTTTTGTGTAGGGGCTATATAAACCCCATCTCTTTGGGGATTTTAGCCAAGTTTTTTAAGGAGAAAATTTCTGGTTTCTAGAGGTTTTAAAACAAGTTTTTCAAAAGTGTTTGGGGCTTTAATTCTTCAATCTTTATTGTTTTAGGTTTTTGAAAAAATCAAAGAAAAGAATATTTTGGGAGATTTGTCTTGGTTTTCATTCTATATCTTTTGGAAGGATTTTCCCAAGTGATTTTCTTTGTTGCTAGTTTTCCAAACACCTAGTTTTCCACACTTGAGCTATCTTCTATCCTAAACTATTAGGATCTTTGTTTTGTGGAAAAAGAAAGAGAAAGAAAGAGAAGAGTTTGAGGTTGTTTGTTGTAAACCTCTTTGTTGTAAACACCCTTTTATTTGTGAATCCCTCTTCGGTAGAGGTGATCGGGTGATTGAGTTGTATCCCTCAAGTGTGAGGTGATTGAGATTGGTTGTGAGCCTCTTTGGTAGAGGTGTTGTTGTTGGTTGTTGTTGGCCTCGGTGGAGGTTGTATTGAGAGAGGACTTAGGTACTCCTAGAGTTGTAAGAAATCCTCTTTGGTAGAGGTTCCCTCGGTGGGAGTTGAGATAGTGGAAATCCTACACGGTGGTGTAGGCGGGGATGTAGAGCAAGGTGCTCGAACCTCGAAACAAATCTTGGTGTTTGCGTATTGATCCATTGTCTCTCTAACTCTCTCTCTCTCTCTTATATTTGTGCAAAGCATCATTTCATACAAGCATCATACTTTCATAGCATTCATATTATATACATTGCTTGTGTTGCCTTGCATCTTTCATATTGTAATTTATCCTTGATTGCTTGGCTTGATTGTGTGTGCACATATTTCTTATTGCTTGGATTGCTTGTGTGTGTGTGCCTAACTTGTACTCATCCAACAAGAGCTTCACATAGCACCTCAACCCATTTCAAGGGGAATCAAGGGGAGTTAGTCCAGAGCCTCGAAAGGGGAATTCGGCTACACTTGTTGTATTGTATTAGTTTGTGCATAATTTGCATTAGCTTCCGCATTTAGCGCACTTAGTTTGCATTTAGTTTATTAGATTAGCACTTACACCTATTCACCCCCCTCTAGGTGTTTTTCAATTGGTATCAGAGCTAGTGCTCCTGATACTTAGGCTTAACATCCTAGGAGTGAGATCCATTTGCTTGCTAATCTCATTTGCATTTGCTTGTTTGCACACATCTAGTTTATACCATGGACTTCATGACCCCACCTAGCTTTGACCCTTCCAACATTGATGTTTGGAAATATAGGATGTCCATGTACCTAAAGACCCTAGGTTTGCATGTTTCCTTGCCGCCACCAAGAGATGTTATCTTGGTGATAGCAATCATATAGGAGCCAATGCACAAGCCCTAGAGGCTATTAGAAGCACTCTTCCTAAAGATTATCTTTTATGTGTTTCTAATCTTGATTCCGCTTTTGCAGTGTGGAACAAGTTGACAACCACCACCACCTCCAAGCTTAAATTGCCAATCCAAGAAGAGGAATCTAGTGGAGAATCCAACTCTCAATGCTTCATGGTCCAAGGGAATGACTCCCTTGAGGTACACTCGGAAACTCCATTAGATAGTGATGATGATACTAGTTCTTCTAGAAATGATATTGTTGATCCCCATGCTCTAAATGAAGAACTTTTAATAGTATGTGAAAAGTTAATTGAAAAATATAAGATTTTGAAAAAGAAAAGTCTAGATATTGAAAAAGAAAATAAAAGTTTGCATGATAGACTTGATTGTGTTTTGCAAGAGAAGGTTGAGGTCTATAATGAAAGGGATTCATCGAGATCTCAATTAGAACTTGCACTTAAAGAAAATAAATTTTTAAAATCTAAAAATGATTGTGAAACTCTTTGAAGAAAAATGAGAACTTGTCTTCAAAAGTAGATTTTGTTTTAAAAGAGAATGTTGATTTGAAAAACAAAATTATTTCTATTTCAAATGAGTTGAATGCTTGTTTAGATAAGAATATGGTTTTGAAAAATAAAATTGATGCACATGTTTGTCATGCTAGTGTAGCTTCTTCATCTAGTCTACCTAATGCATGTACCTCTTCTTCTAAGATTAATAATGATATATCCATACTTAAGAAGAAGGTAGATTGTTTGGGCTCCACTATGAGCCAATGTGCCATGAACCACTCACGGTTGGAAACCTTGGTTCGAAAGAAACAAGTTCCATCCTTTATGCATGCACACCCATCACGGCATACACATGCTCCTCACGGACACACCCATCACCATATGTATGCTCATGTGTACACATGTACACATTGTGGACGAAAGGGCCACCTTACTAAATTTTGCTATGATAGATTACATACTCCTAATTTAGCAAAGAATTTTGTTTGGGTTAGAAATGAGACTAACCCCCATGGACCCAAAAGAGTATGGGTACCAAAGACCACCACTCCTATTTTTGATGTAGGTGTGGGCTCTCACATGACGTGAGAGTGATGACACCTTGGAGTGGATGCGTTCCGGACCTCATGGAAATCAAATGGATGCATCACTTCCAAGGAAGGTTTGGTGGAGAGGACCACCATGTTTTGGAGACAAGGAGAGTTGCTTCTTCGTTTTTGGTAACAATCCTTTACTCCCATTTATTGTTTACATGCTTTCCATGTTTAATGTTTATAGCATGTTTTTGATGTCTATGGATTAGTATGTTCATTCCATGTTTATTAGATCCTTGACATACATGTATAGTATTTGAGACACACATGTTTATATGAACCCATAATTAGTGTTCTCACTTTTGTTTGAGCTATAATGTACATCATGAATCTAATACATGTGAATTCACATAATAATCATGTTTTAGTTTTATCATGATGACTTTTAGATTTGTTTTGATGCTTCATGTTTTGAATATATGTTTAAGTGTTAGTTTTCATTAAGACTAGTTATATACTTGTACATAGAATGGGCCACAAACAAATCTATATATGTTTGGGATTGAATGCTTGTTTGTTCCCATTAGATGTGCTAGTATAGTCTAGTTTTGATGATTCATACATTTTAAACTTGTATTCCATTTTTGGTATTTGTTCTTATGAGTTTTCATTTCATGTATATGTGTATTTTGCCAAACTTGAAGATATACATGTATACCCCTTGAGTCATTTGCCTTTCATGCAAATATCTATTATGGACTCAAAGTGTGTTTAAGGGATATGTATGTATACTTCTTGTATTGACAAATCATACATATACCTTGAAAAGAATTGGTATCAAATTGTTTTAATGAAAAACTAAATTTTCATACTTTTCATGCTTTTCATGTTTTCATGATTGTCATGTTTATTGTGTCAATATTTAACTTCATGTATATGTCCATCTTATCCAAACTATTGACTATACATGAGTATCCTTTTTGAGCCACGTGCCTTAATGCATATATTTGTGGACTCGTTATGTTTTGGATATGTATGTATACTATAGTTTGTATTAGACATACATATGCCTTGAAGATTAGATAGTTTGATGATTTCGTGTTTTAAGGAATAATTGAGTCTTATTTATGCCTAATTGAACTTGAGTGTTTGATATGATGTGGATTCCATGTTTATGAAAAACAATTTTGTTTTATTCCTTGCTTGAAGGATTTCGTACTAGTTAACAAATTTTTCCATTTAACTAGTTGCGATATTCTTCATTTGGTAGAGTTTTCAAACGAAACTAAATTTTCAAATCTATTTTTGAAAACCCCTACCTTCTAAGGGCGGTAGGATGGGAGATCATGTTCATGTATGCCCTAAATTGAAAATCTTTAAAACTTGAATTATGATTGGGTGGTAGATAATATGATGTATACACTTGAACTTATGGTTATGTCAATTGGTATCATTGAACTCTTTCAATTGGTATCATTTTGATCTTCTTGTATACTCATATATGTTTTGTATGTATGTATGCCTTAAATTCCAAGTATATCAATTTCTATTGGTATCTATCTTTCATACATATATATGTTTGTGTTTATGCTAGTGCTTGAGTTTCAATTTTGTTTAAATTGATTACTTTTAAATTGTTATCAAGACTATGCATGTCTTTAGTTTGTTTTTCATAAAGGGGGAGAAAATTTGATTTTGTATTTCAATTGGTATTTGTACTCCCACTCTTTATGATTAAAAGTTGTTATTTTGAACATATGATATCAACATCAAATTTGTTTATATATTTTCAAAATGAAATATATTCTTACAATTGGTATCAAAATTTATGTTTAGACATTCAAAATTTGTTATGTTTAATTACAATTGGTATTTACAAAATTTTGTTTAAAGAAAATATTCAAAGCCTTGATTTGTATTTCCTATATGCAAGGAGAGCTTAACATCTCTCTTACATATAGATTCATGTTGAGTATATTATAAATTGAGGAGCTTGACAACTCTTCTTTATATGATATACGTGTGTAGGGGGAGCTTCACATCTCCTCTTATGCATTACATAATATGTGTTATGTGAATTGGGGCTTGTCATCCTTCTTCATGTAATGCATATGTGTAGGGAAGCTAACTTAGCGTCTTCCTCTTCGTGAATGTATATAGCATATAACATATATTGATCCTTGTTTATTGGTATCAAGATGCTTCATTGACATATTTTTTAAGTGATATCATGTTTGTAGTCACCCCTATTGATTTTTTTTTTTTTTTTTTTAGACAAAAAGGGGGAGAACATTGTTTGTATTGTTTTGATTGACAAAAAGGGGAGAAAGATTTTTACCCCTCATTTTATCTATGGTTTTGATTGTTTACCCCTTTGTTGATGATTGACAAAAAGGGGGAGAAGTATTTGAGTTTTATATGCATGCTTATGTTTTATATGCATATATTATGTTTTAATATCAAGAATATTAAGTTTAATTGATATCCAAAGCTTGCTTTGTAATTGTTGTAATTGGTATCTAGAGTTTATATATGCTTCTTTATGTTTTTGCATATATTGAGTTCATGCATAAGCAAATAAACAATAAGATATGAAAAATATGTATGTCTCTTGTTTAGAATCATAAGCTTTCATTGCATATTTATTTATTCATTTCTTATGCATGAGTTAAGGGGGAGCTTCCTTGAAGCTTATCTTTAATCCATGCATATATAACTCCATGAGTTTTATCATCATCAAAAAGGGGGAGATTGTTGGCCCAATTGCCTTCCACTCTAGTTTTGATGATGATCAACACTCATGTAGTTATGTTTACTAATATTCTTGTGTTTCTAAGTTTCAGATCATTAACAGGATATTAGGTTGGTGATTAGCTTCAACAAGATGATTAGAAGCTATTCATGATGATTCCGGTGCCAAAGCTTAAAGATCATACCTTTGCACTTGGAGAATCACGGAGTTTGGAGCAAGTCTACTTGAAGATGAAGATCGTCAAGAAGACTTAGGTATCTAGTTTAGAGTTTGTATTTTAGATCCATATTTGTAAAGCTTAGTTTAGTTGATATGCTCAAGTGCACAAATCACACACGTTTTATGATTGAGTTTTGGTTTTCATGAATAGTTTATCAAAACAAGTTTAAATTGATTATGTATAGTTGCTTCATTCTATACATGCATGCTTAATTTTCTAAACAAACTTATTTTGACTATCCTATTCATGTTTTGGAAATTTCTAGTTTGATAAAATACAAGTTTTGTTTTTGATAAAATTGGCAAGACACAAAAATGAATTGATATGATTGATATATGTCTTGAAATTTTTATCACAAGTTTGGTTATCAAAGTAAAATGATAAAACAAGTTTTAGAAAAACATATTTTAGAAAAACAGTTTTTATTGTGATTAAAACTATTTTTTAGATTTACTGTGAATTTATGGGATTTTATGGAGTGAAAAGACCTATTTTCAAATCCCGTATCTGTGCAGAACTGAGGACTGGCTGACAGGCCAAGTCGGTCGACCGGACCGGTCGACCGCACCAAGGGCCGGTCGACCGGGCCGGTCGACCGATGTGCACAGACGTGCACGTCTGTTTAGGCACAGACACGGTCGACCGGGACGGTCGACCGAGTTGAGAGCTCTGCTCTCGGGTTTTATCGGTCGACCGGGCCGGTCGACCGCTATTGCCCAACGGTCACATTTTTGACCGTTGGCGGTCGACCGGACCGGTCGACCGGTGGCCTGTCAGGCTGCCACATCAGCCTAACGGCTAGTTTTGTGTAGGGGCTATATAAACCCCATCTCTTTGGGGATTTTAGCCAAGTTTTTTAAGGAGAAAAATTTCTGGTTTCTAGAGGTTTTAAAACAAGTTTTTCAAAAGTGTTTGGGGCTTTAATTCTTCAATCTTTATTGTTTTAGGTTTTTGGAAAAATCAAAGAAAAGAATATTTTGGGAGATTGTCTTGGTTTTCATTCTATATCTTTTGGAAGGATTTTCCCAAGTGATTTTCTTTGTTGCTAGTTTTCCAAACACCTAGTTTTCCACACTTGAGCTATCTTCTATCCTAAACTATTAGGATCTTTGTTTTGTGGAAAAAGAAAGAGAAAGAAAGAGAAGAGTTTGAGGTTGTTTGTTGTAAACCTCTTTGTTGTAAACACCCTTTATTTGTGAATCCCTCTTCGGTAGAGGTGATCGGGTGATTGAGTTGTATCCCTCAAGTGTGAGGTGATTGAGATTGGTTGTGAGCCTCTTTGGTAGAGGTGTTGTTGTTGGTTGTTGTTGGCCTCGGTGGAGGTTGTATTGAGAGAGGACTTAGGTACTCCTAGAGTTGTAAGAAATTCTCTTTGGTAGAGGTTCCCTCGGTGGGAGTTGAGATAGTGGAAATCCTACACGGTGGTTTAGGCGGGGATGTAGAGCAAGGTGCTCGAACCTCGAAACAAATCTTGGTGTTTGCGTATTGATCCATTGTCTCTCTAACTCTCTCTCTCTCTCTTATATTTGTGCAAAGCATCATTTCATACAAGCATCATACTTTCATAGCATTCATATTATATACATTGCTTGTGTTGCCTTGCATCTTTCATATTGTAATTTATCCTTGATTGCTTGGCTTGATGTGTGTGCACATATTTCTTATTGCTTGGATTGCTTGTGTGTGTGTGCCTAACTTGTACTCATCCAACAAGAGCTTCACATAGCACCTCAACCCATTTCAAGGGGAATCAAGGGGAGTTAGTCCAGAGCCTCGAAAGGGGAATTCGGCTACACTTGTTGTATTGTATTAGTTTGTGCATAATTGCATTAGCTTCCGCATTTAGCGCACTTAGTTTGCATTTAGTTTATTAGATTAGCACTTACACCTATTCACCCCCCTCTAGGTGTTTTTCAGTACCTAAATGCAAGTCTAAACCGTTTTTAGCATTTAACAAACATCATTTTACTGTTGAGGCTAGAAACGAAGTACAGTGAGTCAAACAAGGAGATAAATGTTACAGATATTTAAACGATGCAATTCAGCCAACCTGCAAAAAAAAATACAGGTTAATAGTTCACTCAGTTTGCCACAGGACTATAGCAAATCTGAGGGCTTCTTGGCTCTGCTTTCTTGAGCAGAGTTCAAGGCCACTTATATGTCCACTGCAGCAAGAATTCCTTGTTGTTAAATCTGTACACCAAAAACCAAGAAGAAGGTTAACCAAAAATGTAAACTTTAATGAGAATTACTTATCGTCCCTCTCCGGCAACGGCGCCAAAATTTGATTGAGGTCGAACCTGCACACAAAATACAGAATTTCAGATTTTAAGATTAAAGAGTGCAAGGTGGTCAATTCTATCACGATACCAAGTGGCTATGCGGGTCATGATCCACAAGGAGGGACTAGCGATGGAAGCTTTTTTTAGTAAGTTTTCTTTTAAGATACAAAGGATGGTTAAAATTCTTCTTTTAGTTCTTGTAAAGAAAAAGAGAAAAAATTAGGTTAAAGTTAGTTAGGGAGAAAGTGGTAGATAGAGAAGATGAAGAAACTAGAAATGATATGTACAAAGAAATGAAAAAGGAGTGATAAAAGAAGTGGTGGATTGTGGTGTTCTAAACTAAAGAATTAAAAGAAAGAAAACTAAAAGAAAAACTTACCTCCTTTGGTTGATGACTTACTTGGAACCCTTGTATGTTTTACCTTACTTCGGAGGCGATCAATGCATAATTCATAAGATCGAGCTCAGTCCCTATTCGCATTACATCATCAGACGAACAAGAATGAAATGATACAGAATCTTAAGGAGGAGAACATCATCATGTAATATCATTGTCACTCACACAAACATGGCTATACTGATGCTTCTAGATTCACTTGAATGTTCATCATAACCAAAAGAGGAAAAGTAGAAAGAAGAAGAAGAAAATGAAAGTAAAGACAAACATTAAAAAAAATTACCTTTTATTGCTTGCAGAAACGATGGAAGAAAGGAGGAGGTACATCGGTGTCACTCTCAACATAAGCCTCTCTCTCTTACTTACATGAATCTCAATCTAACCTATGCTTACAAAGAAACAAAAATTACATAAAAAGAAATAAAAAACCTACACTACAAAGAATGAAAAAGTGGTCTAAAATCTATCTCTCTGCTTGGTCGTTCTGATTTACAGTGAAAAACCTGTCTTTTATAGGCAAAAACCCAGAGGGGGGAGGCGTGAGAAGATAGGGGGAGCAAACGCTCCCCCAACAAACATTAAACGCCGCGAAAACGCTGTTTTGGCCGCGTTTCCACGGCCATGGTGTGGTCAAGTGGCCACACCAGGTTGGGGCAGCTTCTTTGTTTGGAGATTTTTCCTTATCTCCTGCTGGTTTTCCCGTTATAGCTCCAAAATTGTGATAAAACGGCCTTTGATATTTGGCTTCAACCGCTTGATTTGGATGATTCATTTTAACCAATTTTCAACCTTTCTGATTTGACAAGATTTGCCCTGATTCACTGATTTCGAATTTATTCTAATTTAATTCAGAATTTGGGCTTTTGGGCTCATTTTTCTTCACTCTCCTTTAGGAATAGGCTTACAAATAAATTAAACAATAATTAGAAAAAAAGCAGAGTTTATTTTATAATAAGTATGAGAATATGATAATAAATGTGCAATCTTAGCGACCAATTAGGATATCAATAATTTTGCAACTCTATCAAGGTATCATGACGGTGTCACCGTCACCTTCAGAGATGACTCAAGGGGAACTTGACTTATCTCCTTTATTAGAAAATATTATTTTAGTTGAAGGTCTCAAGCATAATCTCTTGAGCATAGCCAACTTTGTTATAAAGATTTTAAAGTTATTTTTGATGATTTCACTTGTGATGTTTTAGAAAAGAAAACAAATATTTGTGTTCTTTTCGGTTTTTGTGAAAACAATGTTTATCTAATTGATTGTTAAATTTATATTGCAATGCTACTTATTTAAATGCTTTTAATAAAGATTCTTGGTTATGGTATAGGAGACTAGGCCATATTTCGTTTGGTCATCTATCTAGAATTAACTCTAAGGATCGGTGAAGGGTATTCCTTACTTGAAGTTTGAAAAGGACCGAATTTGTAATGTGTGCCAACTTAGAAAATAAACCAAGTCCTCTTTTAAAGCAATCAGGGATATCATGACATCTAGACCATTAGAGTTGATACACATGAATTTGTTTGGTCCAACAAAAATCAAAAGTTTTAGTAGTAATCGTTTTGTTTTTATTTTAGTAATTATTTCTCTAGATATACAATAGTTTTCTTTTTGGAACACAAAGTGAAGTTTTTTCAAATTTTCATGTTTTTAGAAAAGAGTTATGAAAGAAAAAGATTTTTCGATTTTGTTCATAGGGAGGGATTGAGGTGGTGAATTCATTAACCATTTCTTTATCACTTATTGTGAAAAAAAAATGGAATTAAACATGAACTATCTTATCCTAAAACTATACAACAAAATGGAGTCGTTGAAAGAAAGAATCGCACTCTTTAAGAGATGGTTAGGACAATGATTAGTGATACGGACTCCCTCAATATCTATGGGCTGAGACCATAACACTTCATGTTACATATCGAATAAAATTTATTTTTACAAAAACACTTCTAAAACTCCTTTAAGACTTACTTTTTGAGAAAATCAAATATTTCATCTTTTAGAGGTTTTGGCTGTAAATATTTTGTGTTGAACACCAAGGAAAATTTAGATAAATTTGATGCCAATTGGGTATTCAAATTCTAGCAAGGTCTATAGAGTCTTCAATAGGTCTACTGACTATTGAAGAGTCTATACATGTCAAGTTTGAAGAATCTAATGCTTTTGCAAAGAATGTTGTAGAAATTGATTCCTTAGATGAAGACATGGAGAAAATATCTTTGAAGAACTCCCAACGCAAGAAGAAAAGTCAAAAGATGATGAACATGGTGAAGTTCAAGATGTTGAAGTAGAGCCAACACAACCACTTCCAGAGGATTGGAGATATGCTACAAATCATCCTAAGGATCTCATCATAGGTGATGTATCTAAGGGGGTAACTACTCGCTCCAAACTCCATGATACTTGTGGCTATTTTGCATTTATTTCACATATTAATCCCAAGAACATCATCGAAATCGAGGGCAACTCATATTGGTAAGAGCTTAATCAATTTGAGCACAACCAAGCTTGGCACCTTGTTCGTAGACCTCATATAGACTAATAATTTGTACTAAATAAATTTTTAGAAATAAGTTGGATGAGTTGAGAAATATTATTAGGAATAAAGTTAGATTAGTGGCCCAAGGTTACACACAAATCGAAGGTATCGATTTTGAGGAAACCTTTGCACCCGTAGCATGGCTTGAAGCCATACGAAAGACACTTGCTTTTACTTCAATCAAAGTTTTTAAGCTTTTTCAAATGGATGTTAAAAGTACATTTTTGAATGATTAGAAGAGGTGTATATTGAACAACCCCCCAGTTTTGTTGATCCTACACATCCGGATTTTATTTTTAAACTTGAAAAGGCTTTATATGGTTTAAAATAAGCTCCAAGAGGTAGGTATGAAAGACTTTCTATTTTTCTTGTCTCAAATGGTTTTGTGAAAGGCAAAGTTGACACTATATTGTTTACAAAGCATGTACATAGTGATATCCTTGTTGTGCAAATTTATGTTGATGATATCATTTTTGGGTCTACTAATGAAGTGCTTTGTAAGGATTTGATTAATGCATGAAGAAAAAGTTCGAAATGTCTATAATGGGAGAGCTCAACTACTTTCTTAGACTCCAAATCAAGCAAAGAAGTGATGGGATTTTCATAAATTAAGCCAAATACACAAGAGAGCTTATTAAAAATTTGGGCTTGAAGATTAAAAGACAAGTAAGACTCCCATAACTACCACAACAAAACCTAAAAAGGATGAACAAGATAAGAATGTTGACATTAAACTCTATAAAAGCATGATTGGTAGTTTGCTTTACTTGATGGCTAGTAGGCCGGATATTATGTTTAGTGTTTGTCTTTGCATTAAATTCCAATCTTATCCTAAAGAGCCCCACTTGATTGTGGTAAAACACATTATTAGATATCTTAATGGCACTATTGGAATAAGCTTGTAGTATCTGAAGACTGAATAATTTTAATGACGAATTTTTCGAATGCCGACTATGTCGGATGTAGAGTGAATAGGAAGAGCACTAGTGAAACTTGTCACTTTCTAGGAAATTGTTTTATTTCGTGGTCTTTTAAGAAATAAAATTTCATAGCCCTCTTAACTGCCGAGGCGGAGTATGTTGTGGCCGGGGCTTGTTGTGCACAAGTCCTTTGGATGAAACATACTCTCTTTGACTCTGATTTGCATTATGATCATATCAAAATATTTTGTGATAACACTAGTACTATTCATATGATCAAGAATGCAAATCAACATAGTAAGACTAAGCACATTGAGATTAGATATCACTTTATTAGAGATCACTATGAGAAAGGAGATATTAAAATTGATTATATTTCCACTGATTTTCAACTTGCGGACATTTTTACTAAACCACTAAATTATAATAGTTTTTCATTCATTGTAGTGAGTTAAATGCTTGCGTTATGGATTCATAAGTTTTGAAATTGTTTCATATTTGTTTCATATGGTTTTATGCATTTCAATTGATATACATGTGTTTTTATTGGTATCTCTCTTAGTTCATGTGTTTTTATTTCTTGTGTATTTTACTCCTTTTTGATGCATGACAAAAAGGGGAGAGGTATTTGAGTTATGATGTGTTTTTGATATTTGATAGTTGAGTTTCTGAGTTTCTTGCTTTGGTATATCCATTTCCGTTACCATACTTATATGCAATGCCATGATTCATTGTTTTCATTCATTGCATAATATTTGGAGGAAGGAGGTATGGAAGGAAGGTAGACTATTTATGCATATTATTTTAAATTGATATATTCTTCATATATGAATTTATGTGACTTGCTTACATTGACAAATCTATTTGTAGTCATAATAATTTATTGTGCTTGATAGATAGCATAACTTGAGAGGAAGCTTTTCTAAACTCTTTCCTATCATTTATTTTAAATAACTCATATGTTTTGTCATCATCAAAAAGAGGGAGATTGTGGTCCAAGGTTACAATCACCGGTTTCTTATTTTGATGATAACAAAACGTATGTGATTATTTAGTACTAATCAAGTTCAAGTGTTTAAGTGCGTTTCAGGGTTCAAGAGGATTCAAAAAGTTTTTTTCCTTAAAGGAAGGTATATGAAGACTCAAGACTATTCAAGAAGGGATTGAAGCTTAAACGCGCTTGACATCGCTATTGGAGAAGCCCACTTGAAGACTCTTGTAGTCGTATCGAGCCTTATAAGAAAATAGTATGTTTAAAGTGTAGAATATAGATTTGATGCTCAAGAAGTCACACATACAAAAATACATGTTTTTAAAATACAAGTTTTCTCGTATTGGTGTTTTGCGTATTAGGTACTTGATACATGTTTCCAATTTTTCTAAAATTTTATATTCTGTTTAGTACATGTATTTCATTGACTATACATTGTTATTTCTCTTTAAAACGAATACAAAATATTTCAAAAATAGTTTGCTATTTATAAAAAAAACAGTCAGGAAAATATCTTTTGGCCTAGGTCGATCGACCGACCGGTCGATCATAGCCAATTATAGGCCAAGTCGGTCGACCGAGCGGTCGACTGATCCTCTGGCTGGGGTTGTGCATGTTGTGTATGTTTGTCGGTCGACCGCTTACCCCAGCAGTCAACAAACAGATCGACCGATTGGCTCAACCCGAGATATTGTTGGGGGTCGGTTGACCGAGCGATTGACCGACCACTATGTGCAATTTTTTTTACAGAGTCCAGTCGACTGAGCCATAACACCTTGTTCAGAAATGGACTGTCGGTCGATCGGCCGGTCGACCAAAGTTCTGTCAAAAGCCCATAATGGCTAGTTTTCAAAATCTGTCTTTTCTTCTGATTTTTCCAACGGTCATTGTTACTTTCTTTAGATCAAAAATCACCCCTAATGACCTGGTGAGCTAAATTAATAGTGTTTATCTATTGCCTATATATATGGATCATTGGGATTGGATTTAATACATTAGTTTTTTTTTTAGAAATACATTGAAATTAAGTTTGCTTTAAAGAGAAAAGTTTTCAAGTTTCTAGTTTTCAAATGCTATCATTTCAAAAGCTATTTAATTGGTTTTTCAGCTCTTAAATTCTTTCAGCTAAATTTTTACTCTCACAAACTCCTTGAGCTTCAATTTATATCTACTTTATAGGAAGTTGTAAAGAAGAGAGTGTTTGTGATCTAGTGGTCACCAAGAGCTTTGTAAATCTTATTGGCTTTGTGCTACCTCTTGTGTAGAGGATTGAATGTTGGAGTTGTGTATTCTGGTCTTGTTTAGACCATTGTAATTTGTAAGGTCCCTTTGTGGAAGATACTATTGTGAATAGTGAAATCCTTCACGGTGGTGAAGGCGGGGACGTAGAGTAGGGGCTTGAACCTCGAAACAAATTTTTTGTGTTTGTGATTGCTTGTCTCTTGATATCTATCTCTTTATATTGCTTACACTTGTGTTATTGCTTCATTGCACATTCTATTTATTGCTTGCATTATGTTCATCATTGCATTACCTTCATCATTCACATTTATCGGTCTTTACTCATCTCAACAAGAAGGCAATTGAGCATCTTAACTCATAATCTAGAGAAACATTAGAGGAGAAGTTCTAGAGCGTGACCGGTTGCATCATTTATCATAAATTTTTGTTATTCCATATTTGATTAGCATTACACCTATTCACCCCCTCTCTAGGTGTGTTTTCACATCACTATCAGGTATATATGATCCTTCTTCTCCAAGGAGAAAGGGATAGCTGAAAATACACCTAGAGGGGGGGTGAATAGGTGTACAAGCTAATCTAATGCTAATGATGCGGAATTAAAAACTATTTAAGCAAATTAAAACTATTAAGCTAAACACACAACGTATAACACAAGAGTGTAGCCGAATCCTCGGTGAAGGACTCTGGACTATCTCCTCAAGATTCCTCTAGATTAAGAGTCGAGGTGCCACTACGACTCTCTTGGTTGAATACAAGTGTGAGCACACAATCCCAAGCATATAACAATAGAGCATAAGATATATCAAGCATATAAAGATATAAGCAATGTAAGCATGCAAGATATGTAAACACAAGTGAGAGAGTGAGAGAAAGCAACCACAAATACGGGAGATTTGTTTCTAGGTTCGAGCACCCCTGCTCTACGTCCCCACCTTCAACACTATGAAGGTTTTCCACCAGAATCGATCCCACTGGATCACTCGGTGCCAACACCTACAACGAGTTCACACTAGAACTCTTGGACTCACTAGCCCTCTTACTTGTTCCCGCAAGAACAACACACACAAGCACATTAGCTTGCTGAAGCCGCACCTCTACACCGAGCTCCCACAAGAACTCGAAACAACACGAACCCGCAAGTTCGCCTCCTCAATATAAAGATGAACACTTAGTGATCTCTACACTTGGATTACCTAAAATCACTCTCACAACAAAGATCCTAGGAGGATTGATATAGCAATGAAAAGCTCAAGTTTGTGTAAGAAAAACTAGATAGAGTAGTGGAGGAAAAACTCAAGAAAACTCTTTTTGAAAATCACTCTTGAAAACTCTCCTTTTGATATGGAAGTATTTGCTCTAAAATAAGTGGAGAAAAACATGTAGAGAGGTAGGAAAAACTGGCACAAAAACTCTCTTAAAATCTTATCTAAAACAGCCTAAAATAGCCCCAATTTATAGGCCTAAAAAATATAGCTGTTGGAGCCAACTCAGCAGGAAATCCTGCTGTCGGTCGACCGGCTAACGGTCAATTTTTTTACCGTTGCGGCCTGCCGGTCGACCGCCCGGTCGACCGTGCACTAGGCTTGACCTGCCGGTCAACCGGGCCAGATCCAGAGAGCAAAGCTCTCTGGACGGTCGACCACGGCAGTCGACCGGCCCTGGCTGTGCACGTTCTGTGTACATCGGTCAACCGCCCGATCGACAGACTTCTGGCTCGGTCGATGGGCCGGTCGACTGCCAGAAGGCCTGGTCAGACATTTTGCACATTAAAATTTGGTTTAATAAAATGTTATAAATTCCCATAAAATCACATAAAATCTACAAAAAATAGGTTCATTGAAATACTTTGATGTACAAACATATTTGTTCAAAAATCAACATGTATTGCAAACGTTTTGAACCATTTTTGTGATATAGAAATTTTGCCTTAAACAAAAATCCGTATTTTTCAAAATCCATCTTAAATTTGAAAAACGTTTTTTCCAAAACTTCTCCAAATACAAAACAAGATATTTTAAACACTTTTGAAGGTTAGTGTATATGGGTATGATCCAATACACACATGAGATGAAATAACTATATTTTTGACAATAAGCTCTAAAATCAGTTTTGATAAATTCAAAACTCAAACACATGATATAGAAACACCAAATAAGTTTTTCTAAATATTTGAATCAACAACGTGTATGGATGAAATCCAAACACATATAAACCATATAAACTCATTTTGATGAACTCTATTCATGAAACACAAAAATATATACTTGAAGCTCAAAATCAAATGATATTTTCTAAAATCAAAACTGTTTTATGAAAACACATATAAATTTTGTGTGTGTATATAAGCTTAAGCAATCCACTACTAATCTATCCTTTACATTTTATCTAAAACATAACATCTTAACACTTACAAAAATGACACAAGTATTCACGAAAATCTTCTTCGTCTTCTTGAGTTGGTCCAAACCTTGATCCAATGCGCTAGACTCCTCTTGAGTACTTGATGCGATCTTAATGCCGAGCTCTTGAATCAACACGTGCTACCTTCAAAACTTGACTTTGAATCTTTTGTTGAAGCTAAACACCGACTAAGATCTTAATCAAATATCTGAAACTATATTAACACAAGATTATTAATACTATAACTACATGAGTTAATCATCATCAAAACTAGAGTGATGGCCTTTGGGCTAACAATCTCCCCCTTTTTGATGATGACAAAACTCATGGAGTTATATATGCATGGATAAAAGTTAAACTTCATAGAAGCTCCCCCTTAACTCATGCATAGCAATAAACAATATAAATATTCAATAAAGTGCATAAACGAAACAAAACACATATGCATAAATAGAGATGAACACATGCATATATAAACTCTCAAAAAATTTTCTCCCCCTTTTTGTCAATTCATCAATGAAGGGGCGAAGACAAACAATCGATAAAGATGTATATGCGATATACATTCATGAAGAGGAGAGACGATAAGTTAACTCTTCCTGCATACATGCATTACATGGAGGAGGGATGACTAAACCCTAATCCACATAAAACATAATATAATGTATAAGTGGAGATGTTAAGCTTCCCCTACACACGTGTATCACGTAAAGAAGAGAGGTCAAGCTCCTCAATGCAAGATACACTCAACATGAATCTATACATAGAAGAGATGTTAAGCTCCCCTTGTATATAAGCAAAATATATCAATAAATTTTAAGAAAATTTTGAAATCACCTTTTAAAATAAATTTTTGATAATATTTAAAATAAAATTTTGAAATTTCTTAAGTCAACAAACAAATTTTGATACCAATGAAATCAAATAATACTCGACAAAAATAAATGTTGGTACCACTTGTTAAAAAAATTTTAAGATACCAATAGTAAATTTTGATACCAATTGAAGGTGAAACATGAAGTACATTTTGATATCAAATAAATACCAATTGAAATACCAATTGAGATCAATGTATAAACTTGTAAATATACCAATTAATATTTGGAATAAAATCAAGCTTACTATAAACATAATTTGTACTTTAAGAATGTAATGATATTGTAAAATAAGCACAATCAATTATATATATGTATGTATGAAATTGAAAATACCAATTGAAATTGATACTAATTGAATTTTGAAGCATACATATATAAGAAACAATATATGAGTATACAATAATAGAATAACATGGAGATCATGTGTATAACTCATACCTACCACCCTTTTCATGCACAAGTTTAAAAGATATTCATTTAAGGGTATACAAGGCATGGTCCCCAACCAACCGCTCTTAAAGGGTAGAAGTTTTCAAAATTATGATTTGAAAATAGTTATAAATTGAAAACACTACCAAATAAAGAATAAATAACTAGTTTAAAGTAATTTATGAAAAATTAGTTAAAGATCCTTAAAATAAAACCTAATCATATATATCTCATGAAACATGTATATTACACAAAAATTGACACTCAAGATCTATAAGGCTCAAAAATGTGCTCATAAAACAAGTATATGAGTAAACAAAAATAATGTGAGTGTACAGAATAATGTGAGTAACATATTCATGAAATAATCAATAAGGCTCAAAATAAACAGGACATTCTTTATCAAAAAACATGAAAATCATAAAAATTTATTTTTCATTAAAAACAAACTTCAAGGTATATGTATGTTCTATCAAAACTAAAAATATACATAAATATCTCAAACACAGACGAGTCCATAATAGAATTTGCATGAAGGTAAGTGACTCAAGGGTATACATGTGTATTAGTTTTAGACAAAAATAGCATATACATGAAGCAAAACATGTACAAAAATAGAAAAACATGTGTAAATGAAGGAATCATCAAAACTAGGTTATACATGTACATGTAATGAGTACAAATGAGCAATGAAGTACAAACATATAATAATCAAGTATAGCTCACTACTTGTACAAGTATAAACATAAGTTTTAACGAAACTACATCTAAATAAGTAATCACCACATGAAGTACAAAACACGATCATATAATAATCATTGAAACCAAAAACATGCTAAAACATTTATATAAAAGCATGTAAACTAAAAATAAGAGTTAGAGATAGTTGTCAAACCAATAAGGCTAATCTCTAGGTCTCCAAACTATGGTGGTCCTCTCACCAAACTTCCTTGAAGGTGATGCATCTATAAATATGATCCTGCGGGTACGGAGACTTTACTGCAACGTATATACGCAGGTCCGAAATACCCTCACGTATATACGCTAAGCATCAGTACAGGCAAGAATCAGAGTACGGAAGCAAATGGTGCATTATACATTCCAACACATGAGTACAATACAAAGTTATCACCAGAGGTGACAAATATTACAATAATATTACATCACCAACATGGCGCAAATGCGAGAATACAAAGGATGTACAAGTATGAACAGTACAAAAGGCACTCACGAGTTTACAAAAGGAAACTCGAGAGGCACACAGGGGGCCTGGAAGGATAGAGCTTCAAATGGTCTGCTGGAGATCCATGCTACCGCTGCGCCACTCTGATCAACAACTGGGGGAATCCACACGCTCCAAGCTCCATGACCTGGACATGAGTATCCAGGGGAGTCAGATAGAACTCCCCAGGCGAGTGGTGATACAAAAGCCAGATGGCGTGCTGAGATAAGTACAAGTGTATCGATAAAACCGAATCATAATCATGCATTGAAAACCGTGTCGTGAGCATAAGCATGTATAGGCAGGTAGATATATAACAAGTGATATCAAGCAGGAAGTACTCATGGTATGGTAAGATAGGAACATGAGACTGATGGAATGGAACACAAGGAATAAAGCAGGGTATGAGCAGCGAATATGATAATAATCATAAAACCAGAAATCCGATGTAAAACCCGATACAACCAATCATGACAAAGCATACCACAGGTCCATAACTGGCATCTTTTATTATTATTATTACTCGTCTTACCCTGATGTCTAGATATGTGAACTAGCGTCCCAGCACACATATATCTACATCTGAGTAAAGCAAGGTTGTTATTGGAAACCAACGGGGGTCTCAACGAACAATGTTTACAGTGGGTCCCGTGCATACCCGGGACCACGGCCCAGGATGTTCCGTTGCTTGGTGACGGAACCTACCGCAAGGCGATTCAGGAGGGTCTTATGGATGCCCTTATCAAGATGGTACCAGGAAGGAGGGAGCCAGCTCTCCCCTCGGTCCCCTGGAGGCCCACAGGTCAGACCGGAAGTTTTAGTTGCACAACATGCCTAATACCACTGTAAACACGAACATGTATTGATAGCCGCAAGTTTCCCCCGACCCAATGTAAGTTGTCCAGTTTTATGGTTTATTAGGTAGTTATCAAATTTACGAAAATAGCAGGTACAAGACATGATCAGGAATTCAGGAGTACATGAGTACTATAAATTCAGGTCACTGTATATATAATACAGGATAACAAGTACAAGATTCAAGTCACCGCATGTAATGCAGGATAACAAGTATAGTATTCCCATAAATGAGATAATCACGGGTCAAGTATATCATGTCGGGTGTCAAGTGATAGCATGACAGGAGGATGATATTTGGCAGGTGACCAATCAAGTCAAGAGATTGATATTAGTCCGGTGGCAAGTCATGTCATAATAAGGGCCTTGCCAAGTAGTAGCATGTTTGGTGTCAGGTGATAACACCTCAGTTGTCAGGTGATACAAACAGGTGTTAAATAGTAGCATGTAAATGACAGGTATGAAGTAATGGCATAGCAACTGTTAACATATCAGGTAAATACGTGGCATGATGATAGAGTAGTAGCTGAGCACAACCAAGCGGAGCTGAGCAAGCTGGAGGCACAGATAGCAAACAGTATTTAACACTGGAGCGTCTGACAAGGTTACCGGGACAACTCGGCTTAAGGTGCGAGTAGAAAATCCGGCAGCCTCTCGCGTAGACGAATCTAGTGGTAAAGTGCTGAGTGCTGATCATGATAACCAGGCGAAGCTGAAGAACCTGACGGTCCCAATCACCTCTCTTTCAAGATAGTGAGAGACCGGAGGCTGAAGGACGGAGAGACCTGTCGGTCCCAATCACTTCCCTTTCGAGATCGTGAGAGACCGGAGGCTGAAGGGTCCGGAAGTCAAGTACGCTCGGGGTTTAAGCGCACTCTCGGTGGCTACTAGCCATCCCAAGAGTGGGCAGAAACCCAGAGTCCAACGACCATGAAGGGTCGGCCACGCATGGTATAAAGTAGTAAAATACAACACATGCATGGTATATGTACAAGAATTAAACTACCCTAATACAAGCATTCGTCACAAAGCAATACATGTCCAGTCATTGGCACTCGGCCATACACAAATAAAGGGACTCAGCCCAATACAAAATACATGTCAACATGGAATAAAATACATGTCGACCCGACAAAGCGGGGAAACCCAAATGGTGGCGAGAGCGAGGACACTCGCCTAAATCTCCGGAAGAACCGAAAACTCTGAAATCCATGGAACTCACGTACGCGCCATAAATATAATAAGTGAAGAGGAGAGAGAAAGAGTTAGAGAGAGAAAGAGAGAGGAAAACTAGAGAGAGAAGTATATGGAAGGAGAGAGTGCACAGGGAGACGCAGTTATGCGAGTGAGACGCGGGGGTCGCAGACGCGGGAGTCGCGTCGCGGGAATAGCAGACGCGGGAATCGCAGACGCGGGAATCACGTCGCGAAGGTGCCACAAACGCGGGGTTCGAGACCCGCGTTCAAGTCAGGACACGAGAAGAACGCGGACGCGGTCATGGGTTCCGCGTCGCGTTAGCATGAGAAGAACACAGACGCGGTCATGGGTTCCGCGTCGCGTTAGCATGAGAAGAACACAGACGCGGGCATTAGCTCCGCGTCGTGCAGACATGAAAGGGACACAGACGCGGGCATGGACTCCGCGTTGCGTCGGTACAAGAACGCGTTTAAACAGATGCCAAGAACGCGAAGACCCGCGTTAAGCCGTTGCCTGGACGCGGGGGTGAGATCCGCGTCAGCAATATACAGAGAGGAGGAGGGAGAGAGAAAGGGAAAGGTGCTTGCTTTGGTGGTGGTGTTATTTGGTGGAGGAGTTGGATTTTGATGGAGTAATGAAAAAGAAGGTGAAGGAAGAAGGTGAAGGAGGTGATGTTTGGAGGTTGAAGTAGTGGAGATGGAGGTAGTGTTGTGATGGTGAAAGTGATGGTGGAAGTGAAGATGGTGGTGGAAAATAGTAGAGGTGATGGTGATGTTAGTTGTTGTCGTTGTAATCGTCACCGTAATGATTACCGGAATAATCGCGAACGATTACCGGAATAATCATCGGAGATATTACCGACGAAGAAGAGCTCGGCCCCAATCCAAAGGAGGTGGCCGGCTCTTGATGTGGTGATGGGGTGGTGGTTTTGTGGAGGGTTTTGATGGTGGTGGTATTTTTGGAGAAGGTAAAGGAGAAGGTGGAGGCTTTGGTGGAGTTGTTGGAGTTCGTGGTGGTTTACATGGAGATGGAGGAGGAAGAAGATGAAGGTAAGGAGTTGGAGAAGTTGTAATGGTTGTTGTTGTGGTGGAGATGAAGGAGGAGTTGGTGGTGGTTAAGGTGTTGGTGAAGAGAAAAATGAAGTGGACAGATGAAGGAAAGGTTTATATAGGAATTGGATTTGTGAAGGTAATGTAAAAAGTGTTTAGAGAGGGGTTTTTTGTAAAATGGAGGGGTTAGGTGGCTCTTTGGCCGGCCATGGTGATGGGAGAGGAGTTTGAGATATTTTGGAGAAGATATTTTTGGTGGAGGAGATATTTTTGGAGGAAAGATGTAGAAGATAATGGAAGAATGGAGAAGTTTGGAGAATTTGGTGGAAAGAAAAGGAAGGAAAGAAAATGGAAAAAGGAAAAGAAAATGAAAAAAGGAAGATATTTCTTGGAAGAAAAAGGAAAAATAATTAGAGTGGCGGATTCCCGGGATTCGGTTGCGGATGCGGAAAACTTTCGGAAAAATACCGAAATCGTCCGAAAATCAAGTATCTCGGAACGACCCGCAAAAATTCTCAAAAATCAAGAATATTATTCTAAGAATCATGGTGAAATCCATTTCAAGAAATTCTTTATAGTTTTTAAATTAAAAATCCTGAAATCGGCCGCCAATATCAGTCGACACCCAATCTGGCGGAAATCTGATAAATTCTGAAAATTCCCAAAAAATATATTAAGATAGAAAATATTATTCTAAGAAAATATGGGAAAGCGGTTTCTCAAAATTTGATTCCATTTGTAAATTAAAAATCCAGGAATCGGTCAGCGGTGCTGGTCGACACTGCTTTTGAAGATTTTCCATTTAATTCAGGAAAATTCCAGAAAATCATAGAAAATCTAAAATATTGGGAAATGATGTTTAAAACTGAAATCGGTCAAATCAGAATACCAGAAAGACCAAATTGAGTAATACACTAGGATCGGGTCCCTGGTTCAGAGAAGAGCAGACTCTGAGTCCACTAATCCTGATCCAAGACAAAACGATCATATAAATAATTCATAATACAAAATAAATATAGGAAGTAAATCGAAAAATATGATCGAAAAATCTGAATACGCAACTAAGTACGTATTCCGGGAGCGGGTGTTACAAAACACAAGATTATTAGTACTATAACTACATGAGTTAATCATCATCAAAACTAGAGTGATGGGCCTTTGGGCCAACAATCGCTTCCTTATTCTCACAGCATATACACATATACTCACGGAGATAAACTAGTCATTTTTCTTTGCTTGTCCTCTACCACCCACACACCTGCAGTTTTTCTTTGCACAATCCATTCCTTCCACCACACTGACTGTTTTTCTCTACTGGTTCTCTCTATTATACCACCTACTGATTCTCACGCTCAAGGGTCTTAGGCCCGCACCACATCGGTTCTCCTAACATGAAAGATGTTTCTTCTTCTGTGTGCTCTAATATGTAACATTCCCGAGGAGCGCTCAAACTTCGCTTGTGGTGAGTCAATCTACGGTGAGCCAGTTTTTATTCACCACAATTAGCTCACTAGCCAAGGCCAACGATCACCTTATAACACTCAAATTCGTATTGGTGTTTGAGAGAAAGGCTAAAGAGAGTAAAAAGGGAAAAAATCATACCTTGAGTTCCTGCATTAATCTCTTATTTGTAGGTAATCATCAGGCTACCAAAAATAGGCATGTCGATCTATGAGGCGTCACAAATACAAATCATGTATGCTTGAGAAGGAGGTTATAAAGCTGTTTTATAGAGAAAATCTTAGCTGCTACTCCAAGCATCCTATGTTAAAAGAAGTGTTCCCCCACTTCTAATGGGGGCAAAAACATTAAATATTATAATTATAATATTAATTAGTAACTATATGGTATAATAATAATATTTAACACAATATTTAATTATAATATTATTTAATATTCTTAATAGTATATTAACACTATATTGCAGTAATATAATTATAATTGATATGTAACAATATTATAATACTAGCATAAATATAATTATTATACAATTTATAATATATTATTTGTGATCTCCTAATATTAGTTATATATTATTATTAATATTAGTTAATTATCATTATCAATAAATATAATATGTATCTTAAATTATATAAATAAATATATGTAATATTATATTGTTGTAATAAATTAAAAATTAATAAATATATTTGTTCAAAGTATTTAATATTATATTAATTTAAATATAATAGCATGTAATATATGTATTAATAAATATATATTAGTATACTATAATAATATTATATTTAATATATATACTTATATTTAATTTATTTAATATTATAATAGTTATAAATATAATAATATGTAATAATTATAAAATACATAATATATACATAATATATAACTTAATAATAATACATTAGTATATTTTAATAATATTATATTTAATATATTAATTAATACCTACATTATATTTAAAAATATAATACTATATAATTAGTATATATTATAATATATATTAAGAGGGATCTATACCTCAGCCGTCAGCCAAGAGAGACTCTCTCAGCTGTCAACCCCCCGCCGCGCCCCGCCAAACAGCCCTTTTGATGGACGCTAACCCCGCCCCTTTGAAATGCGAAAACATGGGCCGGGCCCACAACTGAGACTAATGAAAGGGAAGGGAAAGTAACTTGTTCCGCATTTTCTCTAGTTTCTTCCTGATCATCTTCAGTAGTCTTTTTCACGCTCCCAACAAATCATCTTGTATTAATCAAGAATTCCAAAACAAGTTACCTCTCTCGTTCTCTGCCGGCGATGATGAACGGCGGCGGCGGAGTAGGAGTAGCGGTAGTCGGAGGAGGAGAGAAGGGCATCGAGGAGGAGCTATCGCTCCCGATCCTGCTGGCGGAGCGAGTGATGAAGGCGGTTCGAGAGGCGGAGTCCTTCAAACTGGAGTGCGCGGAGGTCGGGAAGCAGGTCCACAACCTCTCCGGCAAGCTCCGCTCTGTCGTCCGCGTCGCCGCTGCCAGGACCCCTCCCCCCTACGACCGCCCCATCCGCCGCATCTTCGCCGAGGCGGCCAAAAACCTCGAGCGCGCCCTCGCCCTCGTCCGCCGCTGCAAGCGCTCCCTCAGCGTCCTCCGGCGCGTCGTCACCATCACCACCGGCTCCACCGACTTCCGCAAGGTCGCCTCCCTCCTCGACGCCTCCCTCGGCGACCTCCACTGGCTCCTCTCCGTCTACGACTCTGCCGCCACCGGCGTCCCCTCCACTGGCACCACTGGTATTGTTCTCAGCCTCCCTCCCATTGCTAGCACTGATCCTATTCTTTCTTGGGTTTGGAGTTACATTGCTACCGTGCAAAAGGGCGGCGCTGCTCCGGCTTCGGATCGCATTGATGCGGCCAATTCCCTTGCTAATCTTGCCCTCGACAATGACCGGAACAAGAAGATCATTATGGAAGAGGGCGGCGTGCCCCCGCTGCTGTCCCTCCTTCGGGATGCTGCGAATTCGGTTGAGGCCCAGATTGCTGCAGCTGTTGCACTGACCAATCTTGCTTCCGACCCTGAGCATGTGTCTTTGATTGTTAAGGTCAGGGCTGTTCCCGTCATTGTGAACGTCCTGTCTGATTCTCCGATGAGGCTGCAGATCCACGTGGCCGGGCTCGTGTCAAGGATGGCATCATATGATCCTATTGCCCAGGAAGAGTTTGCCATGGAGAATGCCATTCGGCCGCTAGTGTCCCTTTTATCCTTTGAAGTACCCCTTGAAGACCCCAAGCCTGCTCCCAAGAAGCACACCAGCATCCACTCTCTGGTTCAGGGAATGTCCGGTGCTTCACACCCCTCGGATAGTGGTAATGGCGCTGGCATTGGCCATGGGCTTGGCCGGGGGAGCTCCAATAGCATGCCTCGGGACCACCACCATCACCGAAAGGAGAGGGAGAATGAGAGCCCTGAGGTGAAGCTACGCCTCAAGATTGCTTGTGCCGAAGCCCTCTGGATGCTGGCTAAGGGCTCTGTTCTAATAGCCGGAAGATCACTGAGACCAAAGGACTTCTCTGTCTCTCCAAGATTGTTGAGAGGGAGAAAGGTGAGCTTCAGTATGATTGCCTCATGACCTTAATGGAGATTACTGCTGTAGCAGAATCTAACGAAGACCTGCGACGCTCTGCCTTCAAGACCAACTCCCCTGCAGCCAAGTCAGTAATTGATCAGCTCCTTAGTTTGGCGATTCAGCAAGGGAGCACTCCGGGACTTCAGATTGCAGCCATTAAGTCTATTGGTTCATTGGCAAGGACATTTCCAGCTCGAGAGACAAGGGTCTTGAGCCCGCTTGTGAGTCAACTTGAACACTGGAACTCAGAGGTGGCTGCCGAAGCAGCAATTGCTTTAGGGAAGTTTGTTAACCCTGATAATTACCTGCGCATGGAGCACTCCAAGGCAATCATAGAGTTCGGTGCAGTCCCATCACTGCTGCGGTTGATTCGATCAGGAGGGAAGACACAGCTGCCTGCACTGATATTGCTTTGTTTCCTGGCTTTGCATGTGCCAAATAGTCATGCTCTGGAGCGTGTATTGGGAATCCTTGAGGCAGTGGCTCGGACAGCAGTTGCTCAGCATCCTTCTTTGAGAGAACTGCTCCCACAGGCTATTTGCCACCTTGAGCTCTACCGTGTTGGATCTCATTCTCATAAACAGTCCTATATTCCATAATGCTTCTTGCCCTCAATCTTGTGGAGAATACTGCAATATGTTTGCGATATGTATGGTTGAACTCAAGGGTACAGTGGCATTGAGAGTGATGGCAATGCACATTCTTAAGTAAAAATGATGACTTCTTGGCCAATTTGACCTTTCTAGATGAAGACATGATGATTGGTTCGACCCATCATTTTCGGATTTCTATTGTTACCAGAATGGAATGGGGTCACAGGATGTAGGACGTGGTTATTCATATTCCTGTTCTTTTTCTAGGTGCTGCCATTTATGCTGCTTCACCACTAGCAGTCAATGTGATTATCTCCTGTCTGTCTTCAACACATGCCAGTCTGTATATTAAATGGAACTGTTTCTTTTCCAAATGTTATTTTTATGGTGCAACAGTTTCTCGAGTTTTCAGCTCAAAAGATATTAGGTATGTGACGAAACCAATCTACTCTTACATTCCATATGGCAGTTATTTAGAAAAACTGTTCTGTTTTGGGGCTGATAACTTAATTCTGCCCAGCTACATTCTGATAACCAAATTTAGCTTTTGTAGTTATGCAAATGTGGCAAAGATGACATTTGCTTCATTAAAAAACTGAGAATGTTGTGCTAAATTTGTTGCAGAATTTATCTCATTTAACACAATTTTTTTAGTTCATTCATTCACTGGTTTTTTGCTGATACCAACTTTTTTGGTGACTATTTTATTTATCTTTGTAGTGTAGCATAGCGTAACAGACATCAGTAAATTTAAGTAGAGCAGGATATCTTCCATTGGGAATACTTATTGTGGTAGATATACACAATAGTAATACTCACAATGCCATTATCTTCCGAGCAGAATATCTTTTTTCATTCTAGTTCTAACTTGCTAAGTACAAGTCTTATGAACAACCCTGATAAACTGATCTGAATTTCTCCTGAGCTTGTAGTCCATTAGGTAATAAGTGATAATAACTTGGGAAACCTAATGCAGTTGCAACCCAGCATCGCGTCATCAATTGTAATCCATAACGGTCAGTTTAAAAATCTTAGAGTTTACAAGGTGCTGATTGAAACTCAGGTTCTGCAAGGTCAATGTAGTTTTCTTATTCAACTAGTTGCCTATTTTTAGAGTTGCAACTTGCAACTATACATTAACATTTTCGCTATTTGTTCGTGTTGCAGTGTCTTATCTGATTGATTGATTTAAAAAATTGAGACATTTCCCCATTTCGAAGTCATTCTGAATGTCAAATGGTGAATCAAATTCTACAAAAGGAGAAAGAAAAGAAAAGAAATAAAACAGAAAAAAACTCCGTCCCTTGGAGTCCTTTATAGGAACTTCTGCAATGATCATTTCTAAATCTGCAGGATTTACTTGGTTAGTTTTAAATACTTCTTGCAAATTTAGGAGAGCCCACCCAAGCTTAATGTTTTGAAGTTGCTATGAATACATTGTCGAAAGCAGTTACTCAATGAGAGTTATATCAGATTGATGTTCAATATTCGTTGAGTGTATTCTATATTTATACATGTTCCTGAAATTCTACATTTCGCTGGGGCTGGGGATATAACCAGACACTGCTAAACAAGCAAAAAATTATGGTGCAACAGAAATGAATTGACAGCGATGCAAAACAATAATCAGGTACATTAAAGGTTATGTTAGGCAGCTGGTCCCACTGAGCTTCCTCTCAGTCAGACCAATGCGTAAATTATTCTCGAATGCTCGAAGAAAGGGTCTTAAAATGATTAATATAACCCCGGGGCCATACGACATTTCTTAGGAACTGAACGGGGAAAAAGATGCAAACTAAATAGGTCTCAAACGTTTAGGGAGCAAAGTCACCACATGAAACATGAAATGAGGAGTTTGGCACTGGAAGGGGGATGTGTCGGTTCCCAATGTGATATTCCAAAAACTTCAAAAACGTATTGGGTTTTGAACTCACAGGCAATGTTAGACGAACCCGACATCATTCTGGCGTCTGCTTTAGTTTCTTAACTCCCTTTACAGAGAATGACCACACATCTTTCAACCAAAGGAGATGCTGCCAGTTGTCTGGTTCCATCAGTTGATTATCTTATTTGGAATCATTCAAATTCAGTTAATCAGAAGCAGTCCCCGATGCAGGCTTCAGATTCATCAAGCTATCATACAAGACAGTCTCAAGACCTGCTGCCATTATTTTGCAAGGGTGTAAGACCCAGGATGCTTATAAGAATATCTGCATTAAAGAGATTTAAAGATAGTAACCCCTCTCTATATTAACAGGGAAACAACATAAAGTCACATCAAAGTCCAGGTCATCAACATCGTTCATTACTAAACACGTCTAAAACACACACGCACGCACGTATAAGCTGACGAGTCTCTAAGACATGAAATTGGAGCAACTGCAGGTATTGAGTCTCTCCTTGTGGCACTATGGATAGAGCTATAAATCCACAAAAAATGAGGTAAAGAGCTCAAGGACTAGTGTTCACATTATACAGCTTCACTTTAAAATTTTCGAAGTACTCTGATGTGGTACATGGCGGTTGAAAATAACATACACAACAATATCATGATTTTCATTTGAATGTTAATAATCAAATTGCACATTGTATTTCCCAAAACATTCATTGAGAGAATGGTGGTTAAGGTTTGTAATGTGGTCTCTCTTTTGCGTAGTTGATTTGGTCGTGTAGGGGTATATTGCAAGGGGAATTTATCTACACTCAAACTGTAAGAGGATTTGTGAGAGAGAATAATAAAGTAATACAAAGACAGGTGAAAAAAACCCAATTTGAGAAAAACTACGGGGAGGGGGAACAAATTCACTATTTTCAAGAGGTTACAGTGAATTCTATAGAGTTAGAATTATGTGATTTTTCTTATTACAGTGAGACAGTGGTTTGAGGAGGATGGTATTAGTCTTTTGTGGAAAGTCCTCCACCCTTTTCTTTTGTCGATCTCCCAGTGTATATATACCCGGGGGTCTTCATTGGCAGTGCTGGTCATGTGGATTTCAATAATCGCATGATCTGCATGTTGCGGTTCCTTCATGACGGCCTGGATTATGCCCTTAATTGCGTGAGTGATTTCTGCTACCTCCTATAATAGTCTGCACTGAAGTAGAAGTTGTAGCGACGTTTGAAACGTGAGATGACCTAGCGGAGTAGCGGACTCCGTGAACGTAGACGGATGTTAATGAGATAGGTTGCTGCCGCCCTCTTGCTTGAAACGGGAAAGATTGATTTTGAAGTGGGTCGCTCTCGGAAAGAGGAGTGTCCTCGGGGCAGTAGATTCCTCGGGAGGATGAGTGCCCTCAGGGTGGTTAACTCCTTCAGAGGAGTGTCCTCGGGAATGGCTGGGCGGTGTTCCCAGGGAGAAGTTTTGCTTTTGTCTGTCCTTTGAAGTTTCTAATGAGATGAGACACGTGTCTTGATCCTGGGTAGGTCAGAAATTGACCGCTACAGATGCCCCTTTCATTTTCTCTTTCTCCAATCTCTAGAGAGAGTGGAGCAAACTGATTTGACTCTGGTTTGGGAGTTGAGGCGTTTCTTATACTCTGAAGGAACTAGTCAAAATACATTTTCGTATTCTGAGTCTTCCTTGTAAATTGGAGGGGATAAAGATAGCTGGCAATTAATGACTAAAATCCTGACTACATGATTGAAGAGATCGTGTGGTAGAGGCAGATTGTACCCAGTGGATTTGACATGCCGAAAAACCTGGGATGCAAACCATCTTTCGGATGTGGTTGGAATTTGAATATGAGACGGTTCGGTTTCTTCTTCTATAAATAGGGAGGATCCTGGAAGTAGTTGGCTCATCTTCTCAAGAGTTCTCTCTCTTGTTGTTCTGGTAGATTGTGATATTGATCTTCTTCGTCCGATGGAGGAAGGAGAGTGAGAAGACAGAGAGGGTGGAGATGGTGGGCACATCACATTAGTTTTCGTGATGACCTTATCACTTCACTTCGATTTTCGTGATAGCGCACGGTTGTCAGGAAGGACAAGTAGGATTCTTGCTTCTAATCTGTCTGTCTGGACTTTGATCAGACCGGAACGGATTGGAGTTGAGCTTTGGCACATCTCTTTTCTCATAGCGTGCATGAGGCGGGGGCGTGAGGTTGCTTAATTATGGTTCTGATTCCTTGGTCTGACCATCTGCACTCTTGTTGAATGTCGTTACTTTGCCAATATCAACTAAAGAGAGGTGTGGGGTATTCCCAGGGATTTATGGAAAGAGGCGCGAATAATAAGATTGCGCCTGCGAAGCGTCTCTCGACTGATGGATCTTTGTTTGCTTCAGCATCAAGAGGTTGGTTGGCAAGTCCGAATCAGGATTGGATTATCTGTATTCCTTTTCAAAAAAGCAGACACAAATATGTGATAGACCTCGTGTTACTCTTGTTAGATGTAATCGAGTATGTATTTGAAGGGATGTAATCAGAAAAGTATGTATTGAGTGTACTAAAATTTTGAAATGAAAGTGTTTGTTTAAATTTTTCTACTTTGTCTTGTGGAATAACCATGCCTCTTCGGATGCCTTATTTCTGGAAGGCACATGCATGCAATATTGTCTACAGAAAGCGTCTTCATCTCCGGGAGTACAGACATTTGCCCTTCGAGTGAAGTGAGGAATTCAGTCGCGGAATGTGCTAGGCCGAGAGGCGCTGGTCTCCGAGTGAAGTGAGAATTTAAGTCGCAGAGTGAGCTGAGCCGAGAGGCGCTCGTCTCCGAGTGAAGTGAAGACTTCAGTCGCAAAGTGATGGGAGCTCGGAGGCCAATATGTTGCCATTATTCTCGAGCGGGGGTTTCCCTTCTCGGAGCGTACAAGTATAAGATTCCAGTAAGAGGAGTCCTTAGTTGCGGAGCTGGGTAGACAGTTACTCAATTGAGAATGAGCCTTCCGAGACAGTTGCCCAATCGAGGATGAGCCCTTGGAGCCCAAAGACATGTGTTTGTACTGTGATTCTCGAGTGGGGCTTCCCTCCTCGGAACTCGGACAAACTAGTAGTGGCTCAATTGGGAATGAACCTTCCGAATGATAGTTGCCCAATTGAGAATGAGTCAAGGTAGTTGTTAATTGGGGATGAGCCTTCTAGAGGGCAGTTGTCTAATCATGGATGAGCCTAAGGAGTCGCCCGAAGGCAAATGCTTCTGTAACTGTTCTCGAGTGGGGGCTCCCATCCTCGAAACACGCTCAGACAGAGATCCCGGGTGAAGGCATCCTGCGTTGTTATTCTCAAGTGGGAGAATCCCTCCTATGACATTCTATCAGGAGAAGAAAACTTTAGGCTGGTCGAAGGTATTCCAGTCATGAAGGTAGATGAAACTTCAGAGATCAAAAAACAGACATGCACACGGAGCTGTGCACATTACCAGTAGATTAATACTAGGTATAGTCGACTAATCACATGAATTAGTCGACTAATACATTGTATAGTCGATTAGGTTGGCCAACAGAGAGTAGGGATTTTCGAATCTTTTCAGAGAATTGACTAGTATTTAGGTCTAGTCGACTAATACATGATATCAGTCGACTAGTACCCTGGCCTAGTCGATTAGTGTCTAGTCGACTAATGTCGAGTCTGGTAGTTTTCTTTTCTGGATCTGTTTCTAAATTCGAGTTGGATTCGGGTTTTCTTTATTCAGAGGCGGTGATTGTTCGCATTGATGAAGTTTGTTTAGAACCAGGAGAGTTCTATAGTCTAAATAACCCCTTGGGGTGCCCTTCAATGTAATCTAATGAGCTTGTAATTTCTAAAGGTGTAATTCATCTAGGCCTGAGATTCGTGAGAGAAGCTTAACTACATGTTCGCTGTTCTTGGCGGCCATCAAGGGTTTGTATTCTTCTCAGCGTGAGGTGTAAGTAATTTTTATTATACTCTCTCAAAGTATTAATAAAGTGTCCCCTTCTCCCGTGGACGTACATACGGTCTGTTTGATCGGTGGAACCGCGTTATATTATGTGTTAGAATATCTCTTCTCTTCTTCTCGTTGCCTTAGTGGATCATGTAGTTTATTTCCGCTGCGTTGCACCAGTCGATCCGGTCGTGGGGGCGTCCCCAAAAATCTGAACAATTGGTATCAGAGTAAGGTCAACGTGAAGATGCCTGCGATCAAGTTCGATATTCAGAAGTTCGATAGTGTCATTAATTTCAGCAGGAGGCAGATTAGGATGAACGCAATTCTTACTCAAAGCGGGTTGAAGAAAGCACTACTCGAGAGGGAGAAAAGCCTCAAGGCATGAAGGAAGAAACTTAACAGAAGTTGGATGAGAAAGCCTTAACGGCTATTCAACTTTACTTGACGGATGAAGTGTTGGATGGGTTTTTTATAGAGAAAACAACATCCTTGTTGTGGGAGTGACTTCAGGACCACTATCTAAAGAAGTCATTGGCGAATCGATTGATTCTAAAGCAACGTCTCTTTCTTCTCCGCATGAATGAAGATACACCTATCAAGTCTCACAACGCAGAATTTTTTCTCCATTATCAATGATCTAGATAAAATACAGGTTAAGATAGAAGATAAGGATCAATCACTTGTATTACTGTGTCTTTACTTTCTTCATATAAGAGTTTTAGGGAAGCTATCATTTATGGAGGTAAGTTAATATTCAAGGTCAATGAGGTCAAGAGCATCTGCTCAACAAGGACAAAATTAACACCCAGTTGACGGGTGAGTCTGATCATGATGATTCCGAGCAAGTTCATTATTCAAAAGAGAAGAGTAATAATAGAAGTTTCACAGGTAACTTAAAACATAGGAGTTTGACTTGCAACTAGTCACAAGAAGGGGCACATTAAAGCTGATTGTTGGCTTTGAAAGAAGAAACAATCAGATACTAATGTCACTGAATTGATTGGAGAAGATGAAGAACGGTGCAACATTTTGTTACAGACAGATCAGTTGGTAACAAAGATAAATGGATTATTGACCTGAATGTTCACAGCATATCAGCTCCAATAGGAAGGTGTTCTTCTTATACACTTCGGTTCAGGTGAAGTCTTCATGGAAAATTTTGTTGCAAGCAAGGTGATTGGTGAAGGAACAATCCAGTTTAGGTCTCATGATGGATGCATCACTACTCTTCAAGGTGTGCGTCATGTTCTCAAATCAAGGTACAATTTTATCACTCTTGGAGCCCTACATAGAGAAGTGTTCAATTTTAGTTCTAAAGGTGATCTTATAGAAGTCTATAAAGAGGTCCATGTGAAGTTTTAAGCCGAACGTGTCGGCAATGTGTATATGTTGTGAAACTCGAAAGTTACAGTTGGTGGATTGCAGTTATCCTCAGTTTCGAAAGTAGCAGTTATGGAACAATCAGAGACTACGATGGTTTCAAGTTCGGATGTTCAGTTGTACCCTGAAGAGAGATTGGGACGAGGCATGCAACAAGGTAGTCCAGATCATTACTCGTATAGTAGAACAAATTCTTATAAATCCTGTGTGGATCAAGAAGATCGTTAGGTGATAAAGTTCAAGTTGGGCCTGAACTTATTCGACCTAATCAAGTTGTGAACCCTATGATGGGATTATGGAGAAGAGGGAGTAAGATGGAGATGAAGTCAAGTTTATTCAATTGTGTGTGGATGCGAGCATATGGAGCATGATGGCTATTCTCGGACTTGAACGTATCGAGTCAAGGGGAGATTATTAGGATTTGTAACTGGAATACATCAAAAATGTAGACGAAACTCTGGAGATCAAAGAACGAACATGCACAAGGAGCTGTGCACATTACTAGTCGATTAATTCTGGGTATAGTCGACTAATCAATAGGTTAGTCGACTAATACATTATATAGTCGACTAGGCTGACTAACAAAGAGTTGGGGTTCTCGAATCTTGTCAGAGCAGTCGACTAGTATTTGGGCCTAGTCGATTATATATGGTATTAGTCGACTAGTATCTTGACCTAGTTGACTAATGTCGGGCTTAACAGTTTTCTTTTCTGGATCTATTTTCAGATTCGAGTTGGATTCGGGTTTCTTTTATTTTGAGGCGGTTATTATTTGTGTTGATGAAGTTTGTTTAGGATTAGGAGAGTTTTATGGTGCATAGATAAACCCTTAGGGGCGGCCTTCAATGTAATCCAATGAATTTGTACTTCCTAAAGGTGTAATCAATCTCGGTGAGAGATTCGTGAGAGAAGCTTAACCACAAGGGTTCGCTGTTCTTGGCGGCCATCAAGGACTTATGATCTTCTCAGCATGAGGTGTAAGCAATTCTTATTGTACTCCCCAAAGTTTTAATAAAATTTCTTTCCTTCTCCTGTGGACGTACACAAGATCTGTTTGATCGATGGATCCACATTATATTGTGTGTTGACTTTCTATTCTTCTCTTTTTCTCGTTGCCTTAGTAGATCATGTGGTTTGTTTGTTGGCACAAAGGCCCTCCACCTTAGTTTTGATGATGACTAACTTATGAAGTTATGTTACTAATGATCTTGTGTTTATATAGTTTCAGTTATTGATCAAGATCTTAATAGGTGTTTAGTTTCAACAAAGGATTCAAAAGTCAAGTTTGGAGCTAACACGTGTTAATTCAAGAGCTACACGTTAAGATCGCATCTAGTACTCGAGATGGAGTCGAGCTCTTTGGATCGTATTTGGATCGAATCGTCTTAGAGAAGAAGATCTACAAGAAGATTCGGTTTAGGTTTATTTAGTTTAGTGTTTAGATCTTATGTAAGAATAGCTTAGTTTTGATATGCTCAACACACACAAGTTCAAAAGTTTTGGTTTCAGTTTAACCGTTTTAAGATTTTCAAGAATATATATTGTTTTCATGTATAGATAGAATCAAAACAAGTTTACATGGTTTATATGTATATTGTATTTCATCCATATACATTGATGGTTCAAATGTTTAGAAAAACTTATTTAGATGTTTCTAGTTCATGATTTTTTAAGTTTTGTTTTAATCAAAACTTATTTTGGATTTAATATCAAAAATATAGATGTATCATTTATATGTGTATTAGATTCTATCCATACACACTATGCTTCAAATGTGTTTCTATATCTTGTTTTTATATTTATATAAATTTTGGAGAAATCAGTTTTCCATTTCAAAGTTGATTTTTGAAAAATACGATTTTCGGTTTAAAGCTTAATTTTCATACCTCAAAAATATTTCAAATAGTTTATAATATGTGTTGGATTTTGATCACAAATATTTGTACTTCAAATATTTATATGAACTTATTTTTGTGAATTTTATGAGATTTTATGAGAATTTATAGGTGTTTTAAAGTTTACATTTTCTATCATATAATCCCAATTTCTGAGCCTATTAACGGTCGACCGACCGGTCGACCGAGACTGACTGCTCGACCAGACCAGGGCTCAGTCGACCGGTCGGTCGACCGATGTGCACAAGACATGCACATGGACCTTGCCGATATGGCCGATCAACCGTACGGTCAACCGACTGTAAGAGACTTAGTCTCTGTTTGTCACGGTCGACCTGGCGGTCGACTGATAAGCTGTATTGCCTTGGGGCGGTCGATCGACTGGCTTAAACGGTCGAAAATCTAACCGTTGACCGACAGCCTATTCTGGGCAGGTTTTAACCCCAACGATTATATTTTTCAAAGCCCTATATATATGGGTTTGGGGGCTGTTTTCATTAAGATTTTTCAAGTGAAATTTTATCAGTTTTCTAGTGTCTTCTTGCTCATATTTTAAAGAGCTTTAGAACAAGTTTTTAAGCTTCAAATCTATATCTTTAGTTTTGTTTTCAAAGTTTTAGAAAATCAGAAGAAAATAAGTTTTTGGGAAAATAGTTTGTACTTCATTTTCTTTATCTATTAAGAAATTTTTCCCAAGAGTTTTCTTTGTGGTTTATTTTTCAAACACTTTGATTTCTCACATACTTAAGCCAATCAATTCTAAATCTATCTTTAAGATATTATTTTGTGAGAAAATTAGTTTTGAGATCACTAAGTGTTGTTTGTGATCATAGGATCACCAAGTTGTAAACTTTTTCTTTACTTTGTGCTTGGCTTTGTGTCTTCCCTCTTGTGTAGAGGTGTAAGAGAGTGGAGTTGTGTACTCTCGATGTTGAGTTGTAATTCCTGAAAGTCCTTTGTGGAAGGTCCTGTGTGGACATAGTGAAAATCCTTTTGTGTGAAGACGGGAGCGTAGAGCAGTGGCTCGAAGCTCAAAGCATATTCTCGTATTTGCGTTTAGATCTTTCTCTCAACTCTCTACTCTCTTATATCTTGTATTGTTTTACTTGCTCTATATTTGTATGCTTGATCTAGTTTGTGTGTTTACACTTGTATTGAACCAAGAGAGCTATTAAAGCATCTCAACTCATAATTCAAAGGAATTGTGAGGAGTAGTTTCAGAGCCATTCACGGAGAATTCGAACTCACTCTTGGTTATAAATAGTGTGTATTTAGCATTTAGTTTTAATTCCTTATCATTTGTCTTAAATTAGCACTACACCTATTTACCTCCTCTAAGTGTACTCATTGTTTTTTCTGCGCTACCCCAGTCGATCCGGTCTTAGGGATGTTCTCGAAAATCGCAACACATGTTGCCAGGTTTCGCAAACATCAATCTCGGAAGTAACAATTGGTGTTAGAGAGTCTATTTGTTATAACAATTGGTATCAAGCATATCAATTTCACAACAGTGGTATCAGAGCATATCGATTCACAACATATATACACTGAGAGATCGACGAAAAAAGGCCAAGAATTCCCATAAAAGACTGATACGACCAACACTCTTCCACAAGGATCACTCACGGTAAAAAAGAAGAGATCAAACCATAAAGATCTAGGGAATCTTCCTCCCTAGATCATTGTTTCACTGTAATCTGAGACTTTCAGAGAGTTCTAGCTCTGCAGAATTCACTGTAACCTTTTAAAAATAGTGAATTTTTTCCTTGTGATTTTTTCGAATTGGGTTTTCACGTAAAATTCTCATTGCTTTACATTCTCTCTTACAAATCCTACTATAGTTTGAGTGTAGATAAATCACCCCACCCCTCCCCCGCGAATTTTCCCCTACACTTATATGGACCTTTATTGAATATTTATAACCTTTTTCTTGACGGCTTCATTTAGAGGAGGACATTGGTTTTGGCTAAATTCTAATCAGACAAGTTGGTTCGGAAAAAGATGTTTGCATGTGTGCACAAGCACACAACCCCAAGCACAAATCTATCATATTCCTTGATTTACTTTGATTCTTTTGTGAATGCTTTCTTCTCTCCCAGTCTAGGCTTGGAGCCACTGACAACCTGATCCACTCAGAGTAGGCTTTGCATCTAATTCAATTAATTTGGGCCTCTCTTTAGAGCCTCCTCTTTCCATGCTTCCTGCGGCCGCCGCACGTTTAAGTTACTGTCAGCCTACCTTCTAGATGCATTGCATGTCATGCCATTTGGTGATCTTTCATACTTGCTTTTGCTGCATGTACATGTTTTTGTTACCTCAGGATCACAAGCCTTGCCATCTCTGCATTTGGCAAGAAGTCAGAGCCTGCCAAAATGCATTTTTCTTGGTTGATTTAAAAACCATATGTTTAATGTTTGATAGAAAAGTCCAAGCAAACCTTACCTTCAAATATTATTAAGGGTCTGATATTTATTCCTGGTTCTGATCAATTTGGAGGTAGACAGTGGAAGCAGGTAATAAGGCTTTCTAGGATTAGCTTCTACAACCAAGAGCCAGAGTTTCCTGTTGCAGAAAGAGCCAAAGTTAATGCAAGAATTTTGGCATGTTTGATAGCAAGGATTGGGTATGCAAAGAACAATTGTGATTACAAAATATTATCGAAATCTCAATCTATCCCAGTTTTGACATGTCAGTGACAGCACAGGAAGACAATCTAAGTCTGGGCCAATGAGCGTGTTGATATTTCCCAATTGAACCAAAGGTAGATATACATCTATTGCATTTTAACTGAAGTTGTATTAAAATCTTAAAGTTCGCATTGGTGGGATGTGGAAGCAGAAAGAAGGTGTTAAATCTATTTCAGAGTCCTTCTCTGGTTGGAATAATTTCAAAACTATATGGCATCTACCGCAACCTTGTTCTTCTTCCGAGTGATCTCTTTTACTCATTTGTTTGTTCTAGTTATGTTTAGAGTTTTTCTTTTTCCTTTCCCTTGCCATGACTATTAAGTGAATATCTAGATCATATCCCCCAGAAGGGTTTTATATGATTGATCATTTAATGCATTGTATTTAATAAATTAAGATAATGGGATTATTGTACACCAAAATTTATGGAAAAAGTTCATTTAGCCGATTCCATTTTCGTAGAGCTTGAATCTAGATACACATTTCCTTTTTTATCTAAACCTGGTCTGATATGATTTCAATTGTTCATTGTGTGCCACACTGATATATCTTACACAAATAATTTTGTCCAATTTTTTGCTGAAAATAAACGTTTATATTTTTTGTAACTGTTACAAGAAACATAGTGTCCTGTGTACTTCGTCTGTATAACATGTGCTTCATTCAAGATTGATGTTTATATTCTATAAGAAAAGTAATTGCTATAGAGGTATGTCGTTAAGAACGCATTAACTCGCTCAGAGGTGTAGCCTCGCGAGAATTGGGTCAATTGGCTATTGTCACTATATATGATGTGCCCTTGTATTAATAGCAAGACATGGGTGAATTCTCAGAGACTTTGATGATCTAGCATTAGTCTTGTTGTAGAACTTTATTTTTTTAGTTATTTACTTTTAAATTCTTTTGTGGTAATATTCTTATACAAGATTACTTTCTATGTTATCATCATCATCATCATCATCATTATAAGGTTGGGAGTGTAAGGCTCCATGAACTATTTGACAAATTTTTACAATTGGCTGCCAACCTGACTTATTATTGTCGACTTCTAGGCTGAAAAAACCATGAACAAGAGAGGAGCTTGCCATAATCCTAGAAGGGAAGTTGGCGTTCTCCAAGTTCTTCTAGATTTGGGGAAACAAGAAAATATGGAGATGAAAAAAATTTTATCGGGAAGATTTCTTTCAAGTCTGTTAGTTAATGATGTCATCTACGGACTGTGATCAGGACCCAATGTGTTTCAAGGATGTTTTCGGTGTGTTCCAATGAGATGTCTATGGTTTCTCAGATCCTGGGAGAAGTCTAAAAGCTAATTTCAATGTGACTCCATTCAAATAAATGAAGTAATAGTCCTCAACTTTTTCCCCAAGACCAAAGGTTTTCTTTTGGCGAATCAAGGAAGGTTCCTTGATCTCCTTGATTATAACTTTTAGGATATTGAATGTCTTCTTGATAAATTAAGGATAGTGATTGATCTTCTTGATTATTACTTTTAGGATATTGAATGTCTTCTTGATAAATTAAGGATAGTTATTGTTTGCTTCACTAGATTATTGCTAATTTTTTTTTAGACATCCTTTTAGAACTTAATGAGCTGTTTTTCGACTTTGAATTGAATTTTATGCAGAGATTTTTCAGCTGTGCATCTTTGCTACATAGTTCACTCTGGTGAAACAGGCTTAGATGATTAAGATAATTAGTGTGAACAGAGAACAATGTATTACAAAGCTTGTTGAGTTAAAGGTTGGCAATGTTAGGCGCACATGAAAGATAATTAGGATTAGAATGCTAATCTACTGAAATTCTTGATTTACATAAAAATTATTGACATGTATACTTTATATGTAAAATTTATGTAATGAAAGGATGGAATACTAAGCTTACGAAGAAACTTTATCTGTTATAGCACATCAACGGTGACAGGCTTTAACAACGTATGCACTAATGAGAGATATTTTTAGAGAACATGTGTACATATTATGAATATATTTCTTATTTATTCTATAAGACGGTAATACCATGATGATTTTCTTAATTTCACTGCAAAATTATATTTCTGGTAAATCTTTTTGAAAGCATATCTGTGTTTCAAGTGAAAAGAGGAAGCAAATGCTGCTGACAAGAGATGTCATCATACATGCAATAATGATGATGCCATTCATCAATTGTTTCTGGTAAATTTCAAAATTTTCTCGGGACATTCATCAGTTATTTGCAATGGCATTTTAATTGGTCTCCTCTTTCACTGTACGATTTCTATTGATGTTATTATTACAACAGTGAGGACAAGAGGAAAGCCTTTATCCTAGAGCCTCGATATCTTATATATTGCTCTCCATTCAGCTCCCTTAATATAGCATGTTAATATCATCAGAATTGTCTTTGCGGATAGTACTTCTGTTTATTTTCTGATATGGGATGAATATGATTCAGCTTTCGCCGCCTAGTTGGCAGGTTTGGTCGATTTGTATGTTAGTGTAAAGTTGATCTGGACATTCATCTACTTTCTCAACCCTCTATTATTTAGATTCTTTGCTATTTGTATTTGTGATTCTGTGGAATTGGTCTTGGAAAATTTCTGGAAGGTAAATTTGAGGATTAACAAAGGAAAATCAGGTTCAAGTCAGGGAAGAAGCAGACTAGTGCACTGTTTCAAGGCCAATTGTTGTCGAAGTTGTCATTTTTACTTCACTTAGTTTAAGGACAGTTGCACTGATCTGAAATGATATCGAGTGAGGATTCCACCTACAGCAGACCCTAGTGCTAGAGGAGTGCAATGAGAGAAGTTGATGGGTTGATGAAAAGTTGAGAGTGACATTGCAACTAATGCTACCACCACTAACATGTTAAAATTCGGAGGATGCCCTTTCCTGACAAAGACAACCACAACAAACACCTCCGCATATCAAATTCCATCTCTCTCTCTCTCTCGTCTCTGTGCAATCATCTATCTCGCTCTCTTCTGTGCTGCATCAATGGGAAAGATATGCTGCCAAGAGTCTGATGATGACAATGGTGGAGTAAATTTTTCAGGGTTCTTGATTGCCATTGTTATTGCTTTGGTGCTTTTAATGGTCTGCTCTCAACAGCCACGCCGGAGAACTATACGTCATGTACATCACCACTGATTTGAAGAAACTGGTATGATGGCTTACGAAAACTGAATCTTTTTCTTCTGTTCCTTCTGAAAACATGGTGTAATTGGTATTCTCTCTCTTTTTCATTTGTTCTATGTAATAAACATTATCAGAATCAGGATTATAGAGAAAAATAGATGCTGGATGGAAATCTTCTCTAGCATGCTTTCTTCTTTGTGGCAGGGCATGCTAGACTCTTCGGGCACCACAAAATTAGAATGGATGGGGGGTCATGATGATCCTCTCTCTTTTGATTGTTTCCAGCACATGAAAATTTTAAACATGACCTGTTTACACAACCTTAGCTATGGGGACGAACTGTCAATTAGAATGAATGAAAAGGTTCGCCGTGGTTCTCATCATGATTTTGTTTGTTTATATATTTCATTGTATGTGATCAGAGATGGATAGAAGAAATTCTGAGCAACATATTTTGAACTGAAATAAGAAATGGTATTCTGCAATACGCATTTGTGTTATAGGCTTGGCTGTTAATTAGGATGCAGGGCATGATCTCCTGCGACCCGTTTCAGTCTGAAGCACTTAATTTGCATGTACAAGTTCTTCCTGAAAACAATTTTATTTCTGTGCTTTTGGCTCAAGCAGACAGTTACTGTTTGTTCTCATCATCTCCAGATGAAAAGCTACATTACAACTAAGAATTTCTCCAGAAAACAAATAGAAATTTCTTTTTGATTGGATTACAAGATTTATTATTCTCTCTTTAAAGATAATAGCGTCATGCAGTCATATGAGATTAAACTTCCATTAGGAAATTGTCCGAGCAAAAGGAAGAGACAAATCTTGGTCTTTAGAAGGTTTGGGGAAAAGTTGCAGCCATGTGGCACTGCAGTTTTGTAGAGGACTCTTTCGATTGAGAGCTCTCTGCTGCTGATTCTTACCCATGAACCAGAGAAACCCCTAGCTCAAGGAAGAAGACGACCCAATTGAGCCAGAGAAATTTGGGGATTTTATTCCAAAATGTCGGCATCAATTACAAGGGAATCACATTCTCAAATTTATAGCTACTGTAGTTTAAGACAAGGCAGTTACAATTGAGCAACCTTGTCCACGTGGCTGCATATCTTGTGGTGACTTAACCTTTTTGTAAAAGGGTACCCCCTCATGGACTCGATTAGCATCCCTACTTAAGGAGTAATCTGTAAGGACTTGGGACACCATTCTAAAAGACTAATCTTCTAGATGAAGTTACTTAAATTCTTATATGCTCAACACCATCTCCATGTTTAGCCGACTTGAGACTATTTGTTCGACATCTAACTCAACACAATTTAACCGTTTCCAACAAAAGTTCAAGATTGTAAAGCATGTTCTTCGAGGACTTTGAAAACTCACAAGAGTTTCTCTTTAAATTAGTCTTGGGCGAGGTAATTGGAGTGGAGGTCACCATGAGCTTCTGAAAAGAAGAGGAAAATTGAGGAGATCAAATGCTCATATTATACCTTTTATAACAAACACGCAAGCTAAATCAGGCTACTGCCATATTAATTTTTTCTCTCTTTAACCTAAGTTAAGAATAATTCTTAACTTTTTAGTACACAAAGCCTATGAATCATCCTACTGCTAAAACTTTGATTTGCAGTCAAAATATGAGTTGTCAAGCCCATTCCAGAGTAGTACAACCCAAAAAAAATAATTAATTCATTAATTTTTCCTTTTTGTGTTAAAAAAAACAAAGGACTTAGCCTATTCTTGAGCAAGGGGAAAATACACTAAAATATCCTCATCTATTGGGGTAGTTTTAATTTACTACTCTAAACTGTTTTTGCAAACTTAACACCCCCAATTATTCATTTGTTTTCAATAAATTACCTTTTGTGCCAGAAATGTTAGTTCCGTACAGAATCTGCCTTGGACGTGACTGGTTATAGACTGTTTTCTTTCGTTTGCAATCGACAGCAGTAAGTTATTTCCCGCCATTTATAAATAATAAATTACCCTTAATCTTTTTGTACCCCTCTTTCACCCATCACAAGAATCTTAGAAATAAATTCTCTCAAATCAAGAAGAATGGAATTCTCTGAAATCCAAGGGAAAAGAGGTAACCGTGAAGTCTGTTGATATAGTTAATTCAATTTTGGAACCCTAATTTGAACATACTTGAATTTATTTGACTTTTGCCAGAATCTTTGCTCCCATATCTTCATCTTTAGCTTCAGCAAGAAAAATTTGGTCAAAATTACTCGAGTCTAAGAAAACTGGACTTACCTTCAATTGCGCCATAGGCCATAGAATCTCACATTCAACACCAAATGGTCATCCCCAAATATGTTTCTTCTTCCATGCAGCGCGCCACACTTCGAAACCATCTCACCACTCCTCGATCTGTTGAAAACTCCTTCCAAATAACTCAATTTTTCATTATCAATGTTCAAATTTGTGGGTACTGCGATGGGTTCTTAGAGATATGGTGAAATTTGGTCAACAACTTAAATGAAAGGGAGGGTGAAAAGGGCTTTTGAGTAATTTCCTCCAAGCCCATTATAGCTATAAGAGCTTGAGAGATTATTGATGTAAGAGATCACTGAGAGATCAAGAAACAAGGTGAGCCAACCAAGCAGGTTGAAATAAGTTGACGTGTCGATAACATCTTCTTTGGACTGTCTACAAAGTTTTCCCGATAGACAAGAGTGGTAAGTCTAACTTGACATGCTGACAACACCTTCATCTAGCTATCGACAGGCTTATCCCGAAAGTTCGAGCATATCAGTTTTTTGCCTTGCCCGTCGACATCACCCTTCAACTCGACAGTCATAAGCGTATATCAGTATTTCTGAACCTATTTAAAATTTGATTTAGTTTTAATCTTGTTTCCTTATTTTTAAACTTTCTATCTTTATTATGAAACTAGTTTAATAGATAGAATATGACTTATTCTGAGTCTATAAAAGGCCATTGAATCTCTTGTATTTTGTATTCAACTTTTATCAATAAAACTTTTGGAGTTTTTTCTCATATTTGTTCGTGGATTCGAGTTGTTCTCTTGGCTCGTGGATTCGGGCCATTCTCGTGGATTCGAGTATTTACCCCTACCTGAAGGCTTTTTCAGGGTTCGTCAGCGCTAGAACGAGATCTAGCCCGCGTCGCTCATCTTCTTCGTTTCCCCATTTGCGTGAAGTGGTATCAAAACTTCGGCGAACTCTCCGACGATGATCAGAAACGACGACGAGCAACCAAACTTGTCTACAAGGATGGATACTTTTGAGGGAAGGCTCAGCACTCTTGAATCAACCATGAACATTGTGGTCCAAGAACTCAAGAAGATCTCTCTCAAACTTGATGATTGAAAACTAACTGATGGTTCGCACCGAAGGGGGTTAGATAGTCCAGCAAACAACCCTCCGCCATCACCTCCACCTCTCTCAAGCAATCCTTGCCCACAACCCCCACCACTAACTCAACTGTTGGCCCAGAGGCCTTCCACTCTAGTTTTGATGATGATTAACTCATGTAGTTATAGTTTACTAATAATCTTGTGATATTTAGTTTCAGATATTTAACTAAGATATTAGTAGGTGATTAGCTTCAACAAAGGTGTTTTGGAGCTTTCACATGGTGATTCAAGAGCTCGAGCGTCAAGTTCATATCTAGCACTCGGTTGGAGTCAAGCTTGGTGGATCACGTTTGGATTGAGTCAACTTGAAGATGGCGCTCTACAAGAAGACCTCGGTTTGTTTTAGAATAGTTAGTTTAGATCCCTTGTTAAAGATTAGATAGTGTGATATGCTCAAGTTCATAACACACACACTTGGTTCAAGTTTCATGTTTTGGTTTTCGATTTTTGGTTTAACCGATCTTGGTTTTCAAGTCAAAAACATTGATATATATCTTTATATGTATATTGGATTCTATCCATATACATCATGCTTCAAAGTTGTTTAAATATCATGTTTTGTATTTGCAAGTGTTTTGGAGAAAACGGTTTTCTATTTCAAAAGTCCAAGTTTTGGAAAATATGGTTTTTGGTTTTCGGTTTTCGGCAAAATTTGTAAGACACAAAAATGGTTCAAAATGTCTGTAACTTAGTTTGATTTTTACTCAAACAAGTTTGTATTCAAAGATCATACAAGAACTAATTTTTGAGATTTTATGGGATTTATTTGATATTAAAAAGTCAAGTTTTTAAACCCTAAAATCTGACCTGCCAGGCTCTGGCGGTCGACCGAGCCGGTCGACTGGACCAGGAGTCGGTCGACCGGACCGGTCGACCGATGTGCACGGGGACGTGCACGTTGCCAGCCTTTTAGGCCGGTCGACCGAGCGGTCGACCGACTGAAGTCAACCCACTCTCGGGTTGGCCCGGTCGACCGGCCAGAGAGCGGTTGCTCTCTGGTTCTGGGCACGGTCGACCGGGAGGTTTAACAGTCGATTTTTTGACAGTTGGCCGGTTGATCGGCCAGTCGACCGGAAGGCCAATCTGGCCTTTTTCAGCTGCCAACGGGCAGATTTTCAAATAGGCTATATATACCCCATTTGAGTTGGTTTTTGAACAAGTTTTGTTGGCCCGAAGGCCCATCACTCTAGTTTTGATGATGATCAACTCATGTAGTTATGTTTACTAACGATCTTGTATTTAATTAGTGAAAGATTCATGATCAAGATCTTAGTTGGTGCATAGCTTCAACAAAGGATTTAAAGTCAAGTTTTGGAGCTAGCACGGTATTTGGACCAAGTCAAGAAGGCTTCAAGTGAAGACTTCAAGAAGATGAAGACTTGTGTCTAGGTTTGTTTTTGTAAGATTTTGTTTTTAGATAAAATGTAAAGGATAGAATAGTTGGTGGATTGCTCAAGTTCATATACACACACACTCTTGATAGATATGTTTTCATAAAAGAATTTTAGTTTTAGAAAAAGACTTTTCATTTTGAAAAAATATCGTTTTGGTTAAAACATATAACTTTGATTTTTGGTGTTTCTCATATTCATATATTTTAACCAAAATCATGTTTAGTGCTTAATGTCAAAAACAAAGATATTTCACCATGTTTGTGTAGTGGATCATATCCATACACCCTATGCTTTAATAGAGTTTAAATATCTTGTTTTTGTATTTGGAGAAGTTTTGAAAAACCAAGTTTTGGAAAATACTTAGTTTGAACCAATATTTCCAAGTTACAAAAATAGTTCAAATAATTTGTAACATGCCTTGATTTTGTGCAAGCATGTTTGTTTATCAAAGCATATTGGTAAAACTATTTTTGTATATTTTTCAGTATTTTATGGGATTTTATGTTAATCAAAAAGACTAAGTTTTTATCCCTTAACATTTCTGACCCAGAGCTGGCTGGCAGGCCAGGTCGGTCGACCACACGGTTGACCGCACCAAGGGCCGGTCGACCTTGCGGTCGACCGACGTGCACAGAGCTGTGCACGTCTGGCAGTACAGTGAGCCGGCCGACCGGACGGTCGACCGGACCAGAGAGCTTTGCTCTCTGTATCTGGGCGGTCGACCGGTAGCTCCAACGGTCAGAAATCAGACCGTTGGCGGTCGACCGGACGGTCGACCGGTAGGCCTGACAGACCCCAACGGCTAGTTTTTCTGAGCCTATAAATTTGGGGGTTTGGGCATTGTTTTTTACTAAGATTTTTGGAGACTTTTAGAGCCAGTTTTTCCTACTCTTTTCAGAAGTTTTTCTCCACAAAATTGAGAGCCAATACTTCCAATCAAAAGGAGAGTTTTATTAAGAGTGTTAAAAGAGATTCTTTGAGTTTTCCTCCACCATCTCTTTCCTTATTTTCTCACACATACACTTGAGCTATCCATTGTTATATCTACCTATAGGAGTTTGTTGTGAGAGGATTTTAGGTGATCAAGAGTTGTGATCACCAAAGTTCTACTTTGTTTCCTTGAGGAGGCGGACGTGTGTGTTCGCATTGTTTCGGGTCTGATTGGTAGTCAAAAGTGCATTTTTATCATAACATTTACCATCACATTTTCATATTTATTCATTTAATTCTGCACAATTATTAATATTTTATTATTTATTGTGTGCAGGCCTCGAATTATTATTTTAATAATAAAGAAAGCTTAATGAAGCCCAAAAGCCCATATTTGAAGCCCAAGAGTCAAAGTGCAAATAGCAGATTGTCAAAGTGCAATTATGCAAGGGCTAAAGTTGCAATTATTAAAGATGAGGGAAGGATAGAATTCTACCCAACCCTAAACTCTTGCAGGATGAGCATAAAAGCCAAAGATAAGAAGGAAATTCGTGGATAAAAGATTTGGGATAATTGAGATCAAGGTAACTTGATTTCTAAGTTATCTCGAAATCCCAAGATGAAGAGCCAGGATCACACTTTCAGAAGCAAACGCCCAGATGAACGGATCGGGAGAGGCCACGCGCCAAAGCGCGTGGCCAGAAGAGCCAGTTTTGCCGCAAAATTGCGGCAAAAACCAGGATTTTGCGGCAATTTAGATGAGATCAGTTTCCAGTTTTTGTGGGCAGGTTTATCCAGGACTCTTCGGCCTTCTGCACCTATAAATGCCCCCTGCAGTGCAACGTACAGAGTCGTCCAGAGGCAAGCCAAGGGCCAAAAGCTAGGGTTTAGTTTTTAGGTTAGATTTTATTTTCGTTTTTATTTTGTAAATTTTGTAACTGAGAGTGGAGGAAACTTTCATGGAGGATGGAGTCTTCGCTTGTACTGAGGTGACAGCGGTATAAGCCCGCTTATCTTCCATTGTTAATGAAATCCGTTTAAGGTTCGTTTTTGTTATTATTTTATGTTTTTCATCTCTTGTTTTATTCTTGTGTTTCTCGGTTTCTATTTTCTTTCTTCTATTTGTTCTCTAATGCCTTGTGAACAATGAGACCCAACTGCTTCAAGACTGCCTAGCCAACGAAGATCCCTTGATGGCTTATGGCGATTAACTTCCTATACGCCATACTTGCAAGTCTTCCGAGAAAAGGTAAATCATCGCACGGATCAAAGGTAAGCAGGCTGAAGAGGTTCGTACGTGTTTTCTTTATTTTCTTTCTTTAGTTTTGATCCACATCTTCCACAATTCTTTTTTTCACTTCATTGTAAATACTATTCATTGTAAATACCACTGCTAATAATAAAAAAAAAAAAAAGAGATAACTTGCTTAACGCTTCCATCGCAGTCCCTCCCTGAGGATCACGACCCGCATAGCCTTGCTACAGCGGATTAGAATTGAGAACTTACACATCCTATTCTTAAAACTAAAATACTATATTTTTGTGTGCAGGAAAACTCAATCAACAAATTGGCGCCGTTGCCGGGGAGGGACGGTAAGTTTATCTCTAATAAAATTTTTTTTATTATTAACTATTCTTTTATTCTTTTCTGTTTGCAGGTTTGGAGAACAGAAAAACAGCAGCAGAAGTGGACATATAGCAACTCTGTGCCTCTGCCCTCGAAGGCAGAGCAGCAGAGCCTGCTACTTTGCCGCAGAAACGCGGCAATTGCCGCGGATCCGCGGCAGTAGCAGTGAATTACTGACTCAGTTTTCTACAGGTTGCTGAAATTTGCAAATATTGTTTACTGCTTTGTTGATTTTGTTCTGTGATAAACCTGTATACTGCTAATTAAATCAACAGTAAAAAATTTGTTGTTAAAGATAAAAATTGATTAGACGTTTGCATATTAGGCACGTGTCTTTTCAATTCATTTATTTTTACTGTTGAAGAGTGCTGGAGCAAGGTACGTACGCATTGCATGTAGAGTATGACTCATCTCTTGGTTGATTTTCTACTTTGAGTGAATCTTATCTACTTATCTTGTACACTTGCACTAATTCATCTTAAGGGCATAACCCATTAACAAGATAAGGTGGGGATTTCATCACCCTTCCTTAGCCCAAAAATCATATCCCAAGCACTCACTAACCCAAGCCTAAGTAAAAAAAGAGTAGACGTTGGCCCTAGGGACATCTCGGACTCAATAGGAGATTATCCTAAGGGGGAACAGTGCTGGAAGTTGACTCTTGCCAAATCAGTGTCTAGGAAAGGGATTGAGGGCCGAAAGCCCGAAGATTGGTGGTTATTTAATTAAGGAACGTCTTTGACGGAAAACCTCCCACCACTCTTGCCCTGACCTGGCTGATTAACTCGTGGTCAAAATCTGCACCCGACCTCCCGTGGACAGTCTAACCAGTTAGGAGTCGTCTAGGTCATAGGTCTACCCTAACTTAGGATAGAATTTTTTTTCTTTTTGTTTGTTTATTTGTTTGTTTATTTGTGTTGGTGTGATATGGCATATAATAATAATTTTTCCAACTTTAATCCATATTACACACCTAACTATTTTTCGAATATTACCAACCCGGCATATCATAACTTTGACCAATCTAGTGTGCCGGAATGGTCTTATACGAATAATTATAACCCATACCCCCATCTTATGACCATGATTTTCATACTTTCAACTCGTCACAGAGTTCATGGGGTTTCGAGTCCCCCGAGTCCAATTTTCAACCGACTTGTCCTCAGTCTCCACCCAGTCCACATTCTTTCAATGAGTCATACTTAGATCCACCCAGTCAGAATAGACTACCATCTATCGGGGAAATGATAAGTATGCATGAGTCCAAGCAACAATTACCATCAATCGGAGAAATGATTATGCGTGAGTCCACCAACTCACAACTTCATCATGATTACACTTCCTCTTTTCAAGTCCAATCACAACATGATGCACCTATCGACTATGAAAGGATGCTTGCTGCCATGACTCAGGCTAGATTAGCCCGTGATCGTGACATAGATCTGATGGTTCAATCATTACGTTCTCACCGTTCGGCCATTTCTGCTTTTGCTGACCACTCTCTTAGAGCCGACGAACCAAGTTGCTTTGGACAACAAGATTCTATTTCAGTGCCATCTTTTGAACTTGCCGAAACTCCAATTCTTGATAATATGGCAAGTTTTTCCTTTCCTGAAATAGAACTTGAGCATGAATATGATCATGATCTTCCACTTGATGATTCAATTTTACTTCCTGATTCAATAATGACTCCGGTATCGCCACCTGATTTTACTTTTCCCGAGTCAACATTGGATCCTGTTCCAATTCATCATGAAATTGAGTCACCCATTTTTGATGATCATATTGAACTTGACCAATTGTGCAATTTTGAAAGTCCCATGGATAAATTGGCAAGTTCTCATTTTTATGAAATTGAACCCAATGAGATATGTGACCTAGATTCTCACAATCTCTTTACTTCTGAAACTGATTGTACAATTCTGACGGAAGATGTTGACCTTAGTTTTGAAGAATTGTATGGCGATGAGCTAGAATTCCTTAATATTGGAAGTAAAGAGATATCACCCATATTAGGTCAAATTCCATTGTGGGAAGAAGATTGTGGACTTGAGTTTTAATTTCTTGACTTGGACTCAATTCTTGAACCTAGCCCGACTCCTGAGCCCTTACTTGATTTGAGCATCTTCCTTGAGTCGGTATTCGTTCCCGTACCTATAATGTCCAAGTCAATAATTCCATCTTTTCATACTCCATTTTGGGACAAGGAGGTTGAGACAATTAACTCTGAAATTTATTATGAAATTTGAAAATTTGATGGGGTGGAAATACTAAAAATTGATTATACATATATTTTAGTGGGTTATGTAAGGAAAGTTTCTGGTGGGTTCCACCAAATTATCTGTTATCTTGATTGGGCCGCATTTCGTGGACCAATTAGACCACCTCTGGAACCACCACCCTAAGGTAACTTCCGCCTTCCCTTGTTCTGTTTCATGCATATATGCATTCATTCATACATTAAGGACAATGCATGAGATAAGTGTGGGGGTGGGTTTTACTAACATACTAACATAAGTAGACACTAACAAAATTTGCTAATAAAAAAAAATTAAAAAAATTATAAAAAGGACAATATTTTGACTTATTTTTTTGAAAGAAATCTAAGTTAGTTTTAAGGATTAGGAAAATCATGATTAGGATTTCTAAAAACTTGGTCAAAATAAATAAATTGTTTAATTTTTAGGTATAGGAGAAGAAATTGAATAATTAATTAGTCTTGATTTTTACCTTAATGAAATTTGCATACCTAATACATATCTAGGATTCTAAGATGAAGACCTTTGTGCCTCATATATAAAAAAAAAGAAAAAAAAAAAAAAAAAAAAAGAGAAAAAAAAATCACCAATTATGCTGATACATGTGCCTCAAGAAGCATAAGTATTCATGCCTAAAGGTGAGTAAATAAAATAAAGTCCTTAGTTTTGGGGCCTAGTTCACTCGAATTTGAGTCCGCGGGGTGTTTTCTCACCTGGTGCCCTAAAGCCAACCGGTTTGGGAGTCATCGACTTTAAATTCGCTACATGGGTGGATTAGAAAGCCTAATAAAACTAAGAATATGAGATATGTATTAACACATCTAAGAGTCAATTAGTTAGGTATGAGGGCTTCAAGAAGCCTTGATGCTTACACGAAAGAAAATTAGATGAGTTATACATATTAAAAAAAAAAGGAAGAGAAAAAAATTAAAGAGGCATGAGAGTCCAAGTTAAGGAATTCCTAGCCAAGTTACAAGGATGCATATGATTTTTGGTAATGAAAAAGACTATATTAGAAGTTCAATTTTGACCCTTACCTAAAATGAAAACAATTTACTTTATAAAGACTAAGTTTGAAGAATGAATAAAAATGAGGATCCTAAAACTTATAGACTACTTAGTCTCTTCAATAATAATTCAAATATTTTCTTTTTATGGATTTTGTGGGTGTAATCCGCTGAAAACCCTCACGAGACAACACTCGTCCTCTAGGGTAACCTAGAGGTTTAACGGCTTGTTGCACATGCTAAGTGCAACCGTGATTCCTACGAAAGTGAGTTAGGTTAGATTAACTTTTTCTTTTCTTTGTTTTTACTCGAGGATGAGCAAAAAGATAAGTGTGGGGGTGTGATTGGTAGTCAAAAGTGCATTTTTATCATAACATTTACCATCACATTTTCATATTTATTCATTTAATTCTGCACAATTATTAATATTTTATTATTTATTGTGTGCAGGCCTCGAATTATTATTTTAATAATAAAGAAAGCTTAATGAAGCCCAAAAGCCCATATTTGAAGCCCAAGAGTAAAAGTGCAAATAGCAGATTGTCAAAGTGCAATTATGCAAGGGCTAAAGTTGCAATTATTAAAGATGAGGGAAGGATAGAATTCTACCCAACCCTAAACTCTTGTAGGATGAGCATAAAAGCCAAAGATAAGAAGGAAATTCGTGGATAAAAGATTTGAGATAATTGAGATCAAGGTAACTTGATTTCTAAGTTATCTCGAAATCCCAAGATGAAGAGCCAGGATCACACTTCCAGAAGCAAACGCCCAGATGAACGGATCGGGAGAGGCCACGCGCCAAAGCGCGTGGCCAGAAGAGCCAGTTTTGCCGCAAAATTGCGGCAAAAACCAGGATTTTGCGGCAATTTAGATGAGATCAGTTTCCAGTTTTTGTGGGCAGGTTTATCCAGGACTCTTCGGCCTTCTGCACCTATAAATACTCCCTGCAGTGCAACGTACAGAGTCATCCAGAGGCAAGCCAAGGGCCAAAAGCTAGGGTTTAGTTTTTAGGTTAGATTTTATTTTCGTTTTTATTTTGTAAATTTTGTAACTGAGAGTGGAGGAAACTTTCATGGAGGGTGGAGTCTTCGCTTGTACTGAGGTGACAGCGGTATAAGCCCGCTTATCTTCCATTGTTAATGAAATCCGTTTAAGGTTCGTTTTTGTTATTATTTTATGTTTTTCATCTCTTGTTTTATTCTTGTGTTTCTCGGTTTCTATTTTCTTTCTTCTATTTGTTCTCTAATGCCTTGTGAACAATGAGACCCAACTGCTTCGAGACTGCCTAGCCAACGAAGATCCCTTGATGGCTTATGGCGATTAACTTCCTATACGCCATACTTGCAAGTCTTCCGAGAAAAGGTAAATCATCGCACGGATCAAAGGTAAGCAGGCTGAAGAGGTTCGTACGTGTTTTCTTTATTTTCTTTCTTTAGTTTTGATCCACATCTTCCACAATTCTTTTCTTCACTTCATTGTAAATACTATTCATTGTAAATACCACTGCTAATAATAAAAAGAAAAAAAAAGAGATAACTTGCTTAACGCTTCCATCGCAGTCCCTCCCTGAGGATCACGACCCGCATAGCCTTGCTACAGCGGATTAGAATTGAGAACTTGCACATCCTTTTCTTAAAACTAAAATACTATATTTTTGTGTGCAGGAAAACTCAATCAACAGGGTCCTAGTGTGGACTCAGTGGTTTAGAGTTCGTGTGTGAACTCTTGGTTTGAGGTGCGGCATCGGCGAGCCGGTGGGCTTGCGGTGTGTACGGGACTAGAGAGTCCGAGGGTTTGTAGGTGTTGCGGCACCGAGGAGTGATCCATTGGGATCAAGCATAGTGGAAATCCTTCGTGTGTCGAAGGCGGGGATGTAGAGCAAGTGTGCTCGAACCTCGAAACAAATCCCTTGTGTTTGCGATTGCTCACTCTCTCTCTCTTTGTCTCTTATTTATATCTTGCATGCTATTACTTGTCTTATCTTTACATGCTTGATATATTGTGTGCTTATTGATATACTTGTTTGGGATTGTTTGCTAACACTTGTATTCAACCAAGAGAGCCTCGGCACCTCAACCCTTATCTAGGGGAATCTAGAGGAGTTTGTCCAGAGCCCTTCACGGAGAATTCGGCAACACTCTTGTGTTATACGTGGTGTTTAGTGTAAGAGTTTAGTTTAGGTCATAATAGTTTTTAATTCCGCATTATTTGTCATTAAGTGACTATTAGGTTAGCCATCACCTATTCACCCCCCCTCTAGGTGAACTTACAATTGGTATCAGAGCCAAGTGCTCTTGATTTGGGTCTTACAACCTAGAGTTAAAGATCCTCTTTTTTAGGCTAATCACAATATTTGTACACACACCATGGACTTCATGTCACCACCTATGTTTGACATTCTTAACATCCAAATTTGGATGGTTAAGATGTCCTTGTACCTCAAAGCCTTAGGCATTCATATTTATCTTGCTACCACTAATGATTCTTATGTTAATAATAGCAAGTATTTTGAGGCTAACTCAAAAGCCATTCATGCTTTAAAATCAACCCTAAATGATGATTATTTATCTAGGGTTTCTAATATTGACTCGGCTTTTGTAGCTTGGAACATCATCACCTCCCTTGGCGAAAAGGATCTATATTATGCCGGAGCGATTCGGATGTTGGAAGCGACACCTCCAACATGTGCTATATGGTCCAAGGGGATAACCCCCTTGAGGTAACTACCGGATCCGAGGTAGATGAGGATAACATGTCATATGATGAGCTTAGCACTTTTTGTCAACTATTGCTTGAAAAATATGACATGGTTAAGAAAGATAATAAAAATTTGAAAAAGAAACTTGATTGCATGCATATAGAACATGATTCATTTAGAAGTAACATTGCATGCTTAGAAAAAAATAAAGATTTGAAAAATGAAAATGTTTCCCTCTTTTCAAAATTGAGTGATCTTTGTGAAGGAAACACAAATTTGAAAAATGAAATTATTTTGGTGGAAAAACAAAAAGAAGTTACTTTTAAGAAAACTCTTGTTTAAAAAGAAAAATGATTGAAAAAGAAAATGTTTTTAAAAAGAAAAAGAAAAATGATTCTATATCTCACCTTTCTCTACATGCCACCATTGATGATAGTGAGATTAAACTTTTGAAAAATAAAATTGATAGTTTGAGCTCTACCTTGAGCTCTTGTGCATTTAACCATACTAGATTGGAGTCCTTGTTTTCAAAGAAACAAACTCCACACATTCATGCACAACATCATCATGCATTTGCTTATGTTGCACGTCACGATCATACACATTCACATAAGTATTCTAAGGTGTACAAATGTACACATTATGGCCGCAAAGGCCATCTAGCAAAATTTTGTTATGATAAGTTAAATGCTTTCAATTTTGCTAATAAAATTTTTTTGGTTCCTTATAAAGCTAACCCCCAAGGACCCAAGAAAAAATGGGTACCAAAATCCCCACCTTTTGTATTTGATGTAGGTGAGGGCTCTCACAAGACGTGAGAGATTTGGTTCCTTGGTGGTGGTTGCATGGACTTGAAGGACATATAATTGGTGCACCGCTATCAAGGAGTTTTGGTGGGACGACCACCATGTTTGGAGCTTTGGAGTATAGTTCATGTGTTGGTAACTATCTCTAAAACTCTTAGTTTTGTTTACATGCTTTTAATTTCATGATATCATATAGCATGTTCATGTTTTAGGTTTTGTGCTTCATGTGGTATATGCTAGTTTAAATATAGTTTTTATCAAAACTTGTATTTATACATGTACAAATAGTGAGAACAAATTGATTCATATATGTTTGCACTTCATGCTCATTTGTACCCACTCTATGCACATGTATAAGCTAGTTTTGATGATTCTTTCATTTATACATGTTTTGCCAATTTTCATGTTTTTTTACTTCATGTATATGTAATTTTTATTCAAATCTAATAAATATACATGTATATCCTTTTTGAGTCTCTTGCCTTCATGCAAATACTATTAATAGACTCGTTTTATGTTTGGGATATATATGCATATTGTTAGATTTAGATAAATCATACATATACCTAGAAGTGTTTTTTTTTAAAAAATATATTTTCATGATTTGTGTTCGGTGCGGAAAGAGATTTTGCCGTAAAATTTCCTTGAATCAGTTGAAAGATTACAACAAAACAATATTCCGACTACAAGGGAGGGAGGATGCTTGGATCTTCCCTTTGTTTAAGGCTGGGTTCTTCGTGTGGCGATGGAGAGTGAATCTTGTTCTCCGTTGACCAGATGACCGTCCTGGACCGTCGGGGGTCTTCTCTTCGGCCGGTAGGGGAGTAACTCAACTCCGGCTACCAAACTCTCAAAGAGGAGGTAGGCGAAGATAGGCTAGTACTCAGTAAGCCTGTTGAAGAATCTCCTCTCTCGGTCGTTGACGTCGGGCTTCTCTCTCTCGATGCCTTGATCTTCTGACCCTCTGGATTCAAAAATGCCGACCTTAATTGATCACTCGACCTTCTTCTCCCACTGAATCCAAATCTTCGACCCATCGTTCATAGCTAACAGGGCTATTTATAGGGGTCTTAGGGGGTGATCGTGCCCCCTAAAAATGCGCCTGAATGAGGGCCGTTACCCGCGATACGCGCGGTAACTGACTCCCCACGATCTGGGCGGTTGCAACTGAGACGCGGATTTCAGACTAAACGCGCCTTGATGCTGAGACGCGGGCTTCAGGCCGGACGCGCCTTGGATGCTGAGACGCGGGCGTCGAGCCAACGCGCCTTGATATTGAGACGCGGGCTTCAGGCCGACGCGTCTTGAAGTTGAGACGCGGGTTTCAGGCCGACGCGTCTTGAAGTTGAGACGCGGGCTTCAGGCCGACGCGTCTTGAAGTTGAGACGCGGGCTTCAGGCCGACGCGTCTTGAAGTTGAGACGCGGGCTTCAATCCTTTGCGTCTTTGAGACTGCTTCTTTGGTGGCTTGCCTGGTTAGTCATTTTTAGACAGCCTACAGAACCCCCTCCAAAGTTTCCGATATTCCGCAGTTGAATGGGACGGATTTCGGAATACTTTGGACTTAAACCTCGTTCGCCTTTGTGACCGGACTGTTGATGCTTCGGGTTTGACCTTATCCGAATTTGGTCTTCGTGAGTGTACTGTTGAACTCTTAGAAGCCATCAGAGTCGATCGTGTTGAGTGTCTAGATACACAGCCTAGACCTCCCCAATTGCTTTTTAGTCTGTCACGGGTGCGTTTTTGGCTAGGAGTAGTTGGTTGTCTGTTGGCGCCAGTGTACTGTTGAACTGTCTTGCAGACGCATGAAACTGGACGCAGGCTCCTTTTTGAAAGCAGACGCAGGAGACTGGACGCAGGCTCCTTTTTTGAAAGCAGACGCAGGAGACTGGACGCAGGCTCCTTTTTTGAAAGTAGACGCAAGAGACTGGACGCAGGCTTCTTTTTGAAAAGTAGAAGCCACTTTGAAGACGCAGCGTCTATAGGGTAGACGCGATGTTGGTCAGACGCGAACTCCTTAGAGGGGACGCGACCTTCAGAAAGCATTCTTGGAGATGCTGACGGGGCATGTCCGGTGCGTTTTCTGGGCGCGAACTTTACGCTGTCATGATGACGCCGCCAGCTGGCCTGGGGAAACGGCGAAATTTCGCCTTTTGGCGCGCGGATCTTGCGGTTCATTAAATGAACTGCTCCACGTGTCGGCTTCTGATTCGCGGCGGGGTTGCGACGCATGATCTTCGTCACCGGCAGTGATTTTGTTACACGCGTCAAGCGACGGTTCGCTGCAGCGTCCCTTGGGTCACGCGCCGCGTATCTCTGCGCATCCCCGTGCCTATAAAAGGCAACTGTTTGGAGAACTTCCTCTTCTTCTCGCGCTTGCTAAGAACATATTCTCCTCCCTGTTCCTCTGTTTAACCTCGGATCAAATTTGCCATGGCACCAAAGATTAAGCCGACCGCTTCTTCCTCAAAGGCGACCACCACCGAGGCCCGGAGGGGCAGCTCTTCCTCTGCGCAGGACTTCGTCCTCCAAGGTCTCCAAGGTAGTATGCCGTCTAGGCAGAACTTCACCAGTGTTTGATTCCCCAGACGCAGTCTTTGGGATGATAACCGGGGCGCGGATTAGACAATCTGACGCCCAAGGACCCTGTGCTTCGGGTCCTTCACTTAGAATTTCTCTAACTGTGAAGGTCTCTGGACGCAGCTTTGCAGAACGCAGATTTGATCTTCGCGTTCTGTGTCATCAGGCGCCAATTTGATGAATCTGGCGTCTGAGTCCAAGTGCTTTGAATTTTTACAAGTCTTGGTTTGCAGAACGCGGATTTGATCCTTGCGTTCTGTGTCATCAGGCGCCAATTTGATGAATCTGGCGTCTGAGTCCAAGTACTTTGAAATTCCACAAGTCTTGGTTTGCAGAACGCGGATTTGATCCTTGCGTTTCTGTGCCATCAGGCGCCAATTTGATGAATCTGGCGTCTGAGTCCAAGTACTTGGAATTTCATAAGTGGCTTCAATCTTTGCGTTCTGTGCTTCTTGACGCAGATTTGCGGGTCTGGACGCGGATTTGATGATTCCTGCGTCCAGTATCTTTTCTGCGTTCGGACGCAGAACACTTAGTATTTTTCTTTACTTTTGGTAAAGCATCTGACTTAAGTGTCTTCATCTTTTTGCAGCGCCGCAACCTGCTACTTCACTCCCCAAGATACGCCATTTTGGGCATGTAGGTGGAGCTGACCGGAACCTGACCTTTGTGCTGCAAAGGACTGCCCCTGTGACTGCCGACCAGTCGCCGGCTCGTGAGAAGAAGCTCTCGAATGTCGAGATGAGGACTCTTCGAGTGCTGATGACCGATGCAGCATTCGTCACGGATGACGGCATCCAGCTGAAGAAGCCCGCCTTCTTCTTCGGGGATCATATCCACGATGGCGGCCATCGCGTGCACGAAGGGACTTACACATGGCTCCGTCAAATAGGGGGCCGAAGGTTCTTTCTCCCGGCCATGGATAGGATGTACCCTATGTTCTATTACCAGCATATGTCCGTCCCGCGGAAGATGGAGTTTGACCTCGCTCGATATGCTCCTGAGGTTACTCTTGGCGATCTGGGCTCCCACCACCAAGTGCACCGTCATGACGGCCATGACGAGTCGGTTATCGGCCTTTTCCCTGGATCGCGCAAGAGGGAGATCCCGTCTGGAGAGATACCGCACATTGGCTCCACCTTCCTCAACATGTTCATGGCAGCGGAGGGTGACTATCCAGTTGCGTTCCGTGCATATGGGTGGATCTATTCCCCAGCGAATTACTGGTGGGGCAGGATGGTTGGCTTTGTCCTTACCGAGCTCGGGGATTTGCTGAAGCGTGTAGGACTGTACTCGGCGGTCAGGGCCGTACAGTGGGGGATCCCTCAAAGTTCTCAAAACTTCTTTGGGATCCTAGAACGTTACAATCCCTTGACGGGGACGTTCTTTACTCCAGTCGGGGAGATGGGCCTTGCCTTACACGAGCTGCACGAGGTCTCAGGACTGGTAACAGGGGACATGCCCTATGAAGAATATGTCCCGACCGCCGTGGAGCTTCGCTACGTGAAGGAGGAGTTTCCCCTCATATATGAGACCTACTGGGAAGTGCTATGTCACTTCCATATCTGCGGTCAGCTCACCAAATGGCGGTCGCAGGGGGTCACGTACCTGTCTTGGGCCAGTTATTTGTTCAACAATGTGAACACCAAAGACCACTTGATCACCCGATTGACGCCCAGCTCTGATAGGGAGATCGAAGACCGGATTGATCAGATGTCCGAGAAATTCTACACCACAGAGTCGAACGAAGATGGTTTCGACCCTGACTTGGTTTTCGAAAGCTTCCACCACCAAGCCCGGACTCCTATCTCCGATCGGGCGCTGCTGGCAGGCTTTCTGATGCTGTGGCTAAAGCGTTGTGTGGTGCCCACGCTGCCACATGAAGTTATAGTTGCCGACGTGGTGTACCCGGCGGTGCTTCTGGCCCATGGCAACCCTATAGCTCTTCTCCCGGCCGTGGTGGCTGGTATTCAGAGCGGGCTGCGGGCGCTGGCTAAAAGCTTTTGTGAGCCGCCAAAAACTGTGGATTCCGAGGGAAAGCCGCTCACGGACGCAGAGGGGAATCCAGTGGTGAAGCGTCCCAATCCTCGGGTTGAGCTGCCTTACACATACCTTATGGCCTGGTATGTGATGCACTGCCCCTCTTTGATGACGGCGGTGCGTTGGAAGGAGGACTCCGTCCCCTTCATACAGCGATTGGAGGGTTCGAGGTGGCAGGATCCTTACATATATTATATCCGGAAGCGTCTTTCAGCCCCGGCAAACTATCAGCTCAATCGTTGCCTCCTCCAGATCCCTGGTGCATCCTACGGCGATCTACTTGTCGATTCCGCAGGCCCTGATGATTTCACGAGGTTATCCCAGGGAGCCTTCTGGTGGTTGCTCAATATTCGGCCCGGGTATATGCTTTTTCGACAAGGGACATCATGCACCATTGAGCCATACATGCCGAATCGCTTCGCTCGACAGTTCGGCTATGACCAGCTCTATATCGGGAATCCAAATGCTTATCTCGCCTTCGAAGGGAACTTGTTCGAGGGTGCTCGGGCCTGGTACTATAGTGTGGCTGGAGGGACAGGAACAACCTTCCGTCTACCTCTTGAAGCGCCCAAGTGCCAGATGAGTCTAAGCTATTGTACTTGGTACTCCCAAGCCGTCCAGACACCAGACTTTCTTCCGGCATCTTCATGTATCGAGAGCATCAATGCAAGCCTCGAGACAAGGACAGAGTCTGGTAAACCAACGAGACTCGTAGAGCAGTACCGGAAAGCCTGTAAGGAGGTCGGGAGAAGGACGAGGAGGGAGCCACGAGCTACAGAGCCACGACCGCCAAGGGCAGAGCCACGAGCGAAGAATGAGCCGTCAGTAACGAGGGCGGAGCCATCAGCGACGAGAGAGGAGCCTCCAGCAACGAGGGCGGAGCCACCAGCAAAGAGGTCTAAGCAGTTGGCGAGTAAGCGTCATCACCGCTCTACTTCTGTTATTGAGCCTGCCCCGAAGAAGGTTAGGAGGGACTTGGCGGCTGAAGTCTCTCAATCCGGAGCTATCTCTGCCGGAGTTGAGGCTCCTCCTGAAGACGTCGTCAGAGTTGAGGAACCTTCGGAAGAGGAGGATTTCCCCCCTTTAACTCGTGCTCCTAAGTCGCACCGCGAGGCTGTGGAGGAAGGGGAGTTCATCGAACAACCCGTTATTGCTGCTGATGCCGAATCCCCGGAGATTGACATAATGGGCGATGAAGATGTTGAACTTCCGGAAACCTCAGCTCAGCTCAAACCTCCTTCTGCTCATGAAGGGAGAGATGAGGCACAGCAGTTGGGGTCTCCAGGCGTCTTCATCTCTAGTTCCAGGGCCGTCGACCCTAGTCCTACTACTGGGGTGATTGGAGGCAAGGCTCCGATTACGGAGCTTCCTGAGCTGTCGTCTTCTTCGCTCTCAGGGGAAAGCCTCTTTGAGGACAAAGTCGACTATAGCGAGGAACCCGCTCCTCCTGATCAAAGCAAGTTCTTCCATGTCTCAGAGGAGGAAATGTATGTGGGCGAGTCATCATCTGCACCACCAGTGGCGGCTATTCCTGTTGAAGGTACCCTTTCCACCTCCTGTCCAATTTTTCTTTACATGTTGAAGAAGATGTCTTGACATTCTTCATTTTATATTGCAGGGCCAACCGGAGATGCCGAGGCTACAACCTCCTCGCATATTGAGGAGATGGTGAGAGAGTTGACTCGGCCACAGGGAATTGAGACCTCAGCTGCTGAGATGCCCTCAGAGGGGGCAGCTGCTGGTACTGGGGAGCCTTCCACTCTACCAGAGGAGGAAGCCACTACTGAGGTCAAGAAGGCTCGGGTGGAGGGTCCAATGGCAGGTCCACTCCCAGGAGATTGCACAGCCCAAGCTTCAAATGAAGCTTCTGAGGAAATCGTGCTTGCCACTCCATCATTGGTCGCGGAAGTTCCAGCAGGGATAGCACCTCCGGAAGCACCAGTGGCTGGTTCCGCTCTTGCCGTATCGGCGGTTAGCATGACTTCTGCGCAAAAAGAGCCGGCCTACACCCCTTCTTCCGAGATAGAAGGGGGGTCGGGAAGCGTTCCGGGTGATGACAGCATGGACTTCCTGACGCGCAGTACGGTGCGGCAGTTCTTTGAAGCGATGCGATCGTGCATCGACTTTATCCTTTCTGGGCGTCGTTCTTTTGACTTTGCCCGGAGATTTCTCGGGAATGTGGCCGAGAACATCGAGCTAGTCGGGGGCCTTCCTCTTGCTCAGGCATGTATGCGGGTGGTGGATCAGTTGGAGAGTGACCTGAAAGAGCTGAAGTCTTTAGACGAAGCTGACTCCCTCCACGAAACCCAAGTCATCCTGGATAGCCTCCTTTCTGCCCAAAGGCAAGAGCGACAGGAAGTGGAAGTACAAATTGCCGAAGAGGTCAGCAACCTTGAGCGTTCCCAGGCTGAATGCCAAAGGCTGATTGAAGACTCAGGGGATACTGAGCTTATCATGCAGAACACAGAGCTTGCTATTACCAACGCTCGGGCTGCCATTGCTAAGGCCAAAGCCATGCTAGCTGTCAATGAAGAGAAGCTCGTCACCCTCCAGAAGAAGCTAGAGGAGCAGAAGGCTGCAAGGGTACGGGCTGAAGAGAGCCAGTCTGTTCATCTCTCCAGATTGGAGACTTTGCGAGCCCAGCTGGCTGAAAAACCCTGCCTATCTGAAGAGGAGCTGCGGGTCCAGGCGATGATGGAGGCTGAGAAGGCACGTCAGCATGAGATGCATCGTCTCAGGGAGCGCATCCGTTCCCTACCAGATCGAGATTTTTAGCCTTCTCCTCCCTTTTTTTGTAACGCTCAATCTTATTTGTATAAGAGAGCGTTTTTGTATCACTTTCATATTTTTTGGATATAAATAAAAGTGACACCCTCCTTTTTACTTCTTTTGTCTCGAACTCTTTGCCTTTGGTTGGACATGTAGGAGCAAGGAAGTCTTTTGATCTTTATCAAAATTATAATCATAATCTTAATAAGTCAAAAGTATTGAGGAAAGATCTTGTTCCAAGAACTTTCATGACACTGTCAGAGGTGTAAGCTTAACTTGACAGAGGTGATTTTTGGTGGACCTGCCACTTTGTGGAAGAAAGTGACAGGTGGAGTTCGTACCCCCAGGGAAGATGAACTTTTATCAAGGATTTGTGCTTAACTTGATTTCAGATCAGCTGGGGATGTTGATGGAAACATTGTTTATTGGTGTAATGTTAACCAATAATGCCTCCAAAATGAATTCGATATTCTGTTGGGGAGAATATCAAATGAAACTAGACTCGCGGGGGAATCTAGGGAAGTCCTTACCGTTAGAGGTGTGATATTAACTTAACGGGTTGGAAATAGTCTTGTCAGAAGTGTAATGTTAACTTGACAAGGACATGAGTTAGAGGTGTGATATTAACTTAACTCATCAACATCTCAGTTTTATTTGGGAAAACCGAGGGTGTCACTGTCATAGGTGTGATGTTTAACTTAACAGTGAGGGTAATGCTAGAGGTGTAATGTTGAACTTGGCATTAGTCGTCTCGGCTTGAAGAAGTCGAGGAAAGGTCATAGCCATAGGTGTATTGTTGAACTTAGCAATGACTCGGATGCTAGAAGTGTAGTGTTAACTTGGCATCGTTCGTCTCGGCTTAAGGAAGTCGAGGAAAGGTCATAGCCATAGGTGTATTGTTGAACTTAGCAATGACTCGGATGCTAGAAGTGTAGTGTTAACTTGGCATCGTTCGTCTCGGCTTAAGGAAGTCGAGGAAAGGTCATAGCCATAGGTGTATTGTTGAACTTAGCAATGACTCGGATGCTAGAAGTGTAGTGTTAACTTGGCATCGTCCATTTCAACTTCGATATGGAAGTCTGAAGAAAGGGTGACTGTCAGAGGTGTAATATTAACTTGACGGGCACCTGGTATACTGCTTAGAGGTGTAATGTTAACTTAAACAGTAGTTTGTCAGAGGTGTGATATTAACTTGACAAGAATTGGCTCTTGATAGGAGCAATTTGAGGACCTGTCATTCTATTGATGAGAATTGACAAGTGGAATTTGAAATGCCAGAGGTATAGTGTTAACTTGGCAATTTTGAAGTTTGCTGCTCTATGTAGAGGTAACAAGCGGGGCTTGTACTCGACAAGGAGTATTCATTACCAGAGGTATAGTGTTTAACGTAGTAATGTTTGCATTTTGTGGTCCTACCATTCTATGGATGAGAATTGGTAAGAGATTTTGGAGGAGAGAGTGGAATCAGGTCCACTTAGGATTTTTAGCAAACCCTCAGCTGTCAACGGATTTGAGGTGCCTTTACCAACTACCGTTTGAGTTGGGCTAGTCATGCTATTCCCCTCAGCATGATGGGTTGTCGAGGACTTATGTTGGGCTTAGATGCCAACATTTTCCTCTATCCTTAGCCGTCGAAGGCGTTGGATGTTTGATCAGAGGTGTGGTATTAACTTGATCGGCAGGATTTTTAGCAAATCCTCAGCTGTCAACGGGTTTGACATGCCTTTACCAACTACCGTTTGGGTTGGGCTAGTCATGCTATTCCCCTCAGCATGATGAGTTGTCGAGGACTTATGTTGGGCTTAAAAGCCAACATTTTCCTCTATCCTTAGCCGTCGGAGGCGTTGGATGTTTCTGATCAGAGGTGTATTTTTAACTTGATCGGTGGAAGAATGCCATCTAGGGATAGTATTTCTTCAGGAATTTGCCATTGATTGGCATCATGAGTGTATCGCCATTTGAGGTTATGAGGCGATACGATCCATTTGAGTAGACTGACTCTACTACAAACGGTCCTTCCCATTTGGGTTGGAATTTTCCTTTCGTCTTGTGCGTCATGACCATGGGTCTCCGGACGGCTAAGACAAGGTCGCCTTTCTTGAAAGTTCGCGTCTTGACTTTCTTGTTGAAGGCTCTGGTGATGCGAGCTTGATAAAGCTCGATCTGCTGCTGGGCCTGCAGACGCTTGTCGTCTAAGGCCTCCAGTTCTTGGAGTCGCTGTCGATGCTTCTCCTCTGTTGTCATCTCGGCGGTCAGGGCGACGCGTAGAGATGGAATTTAGATTTCCAGTGGGAGGACAGCTTCACATCCGTACACCAAGGAAAATGGCGTGGCTTTAGTTGGGGTTCGCACGGTCGTGCGATATGCCCATAAGCATTCACCCAACTTATCGTCCCAGTCTCGTTGACTTTTCGAGACGAATTTCTTAAGAAGCTTGCCAATAGTCTTATTGAAAGCTTCCGCGAGGCCGTTGGCGGGAGGATAGTATGCCGTTGAGGACACACTCTGGATTCTGAACTTGGCACAGAATCTCTGGAAAGCCTGGCTGATGAACTGGGGTCCATTGTCATGGACGATCCGCCGAGGCACACCGAAGCGATAGATAACGTGATGTTTCACAAACTTGATCACGTTAGACGATTTTACCTCTTTTAGAGGAACAGCTTCGGCCCACTTGGAGAAGTAATCGGTTATTGCTAGAATGAACCGATGTCCTTTCGACGATGGTGGGCTGATGGGGCCAACCACGTCCATCCCCCACATTTCGAACGGCCAAGTAGAGGTCGTAGAGTGGAGATACCCTGGTGCTTGATGGATGAAATCGCCATGTATTTGACAGGCGTGACATCTTTTGGCGTAAGCGACGGCATCGGCGACCATTTTGGGCCAGTAGTACCCCAATCTTTGGAGTCGGTTTGCCAGCTTCGGGCCAGGTTGGTGAGCTCCACATGTGCCATCATGGGCTTCTTTCAACAGTTCGCGGGCCTCTTTTGATGAGAGGCACCGGAGTAGGATCCCGTCATGCGATCGACGATACAGTGTTCGCGTGATCGCATTATAGTAGAATTTGGGGGCTTTCCTTCGAATGGCGGCCGCCTCTTTGGTGTCTTCAGGCAGGATGCCGTATAAGACATAATCAATATAGGGAAATCGCCAGTCTTTAAGCTCTGGAGTGGTTGACACTTCAAGTGTCTCTTTACCGCGACGATCTCCTGTTGACCCTGGGTAGTCTCCGGGGGAAATTTTTGGACAGTATAGGTCGTGGCTATAGACGAATACTTTCTCCATTGCTCCAGCTGGGAGAGCTAGGGAAGCTGCGAGAGATGCGAGGGCATCTGCATGCGCATTTTGGCTTCGTGGCACATGGTCAATGTAGAAGTTTGAAAACTTCTCCGCCATGTGGATTGTCGCGTTGTAGTAGGGTACTAGATCTTCATGTCTGACCTCATACTCTCCGCGAACTTGGCTGACGATGAGTTTGGAGTCACCGTATGCCTCGAGATTTTTAACGCCAATCTCATCGGCGAATTGCATCCCAATCAGGAGAGCGTTGTATTCCGCCACATTGTTGGAACAGGGTTCGGTTAACGAGATAGCCCGGGGGATCACGTAGTTTTGTGGGGAGATGAGTACTACTCCTACCCCCGCTACTGTGTGTCCCTTTGGGCTTGCCCTTGATGCACCATCGAAGAAAAGTTGCCATACTTGTCCTTCGAATGTTGCCTGAGTCAGGCATACTTCAGCGACCTCATCTGGGAGATCCTCATAAAGTTTGGCTGCCCTCGGATCTGGGTGTTCAGCTAAGAAGTCCGCCACCGCTTGTCCTTTAATGGCCTTCTGTGGCAGGAAGTGCATCTCATATTGAGAGAGCAATATAGCCCATTTCGCCAGCCGGCCATTCAATGATGAAGGCTTTGTCATAAGCAACCTCAGGGGGTTGACTTTTGATATGACATTTATGGTTTGGCCTACCAGATAGTGTCGCATTTTCTGAATGGCGAACACCAAGGCCAAACACTCCTTCTCGATCGGGTTGTACCGATGTTCGGCCCCGATCATTGTTCTACTGAGGTAGTAGATTGCTTGTTCTCGTCCTTGGTCATCATTCTGAGCTAGTAGAGCTCCCAAAGAATGATCCATCGATCGGACGTACACCAGGAAGGGCTTTCCGGATACCGGAGCTGCAAGTACTGGTGGTTGGGTGAGGTATCGTTTGATCTCCTCGAATGCTTGCTGGCAAGCGTCGTCCCATATGAACGAGACTCCCTTCTTCATCAGCTTAGCGAAGGGTTGGCATCTTCCGGAGAGATTTGAAATAAATCTGCGGATGTATGCCAGTCGTCCCTGCAATCCTCTGAGCTCCCTGAGGCTTCTTGGAGGTTGCATTTCCTGAATGGCGCGAACCTTCTCCGGATCCAAATGAATTCCTGTGGAAGTTACAACAAACCCTAGGAACTTGCCGCTGGCTACCCCCAGGAAGGACTTGGTGGGGTTCATCTTCAATTGATGAGCCCGCATGATGTCGAAGACCATCTTCAGATCAGCTATGTGATCTCCTTTAATGCGACTTTTCACCGCGATGTCGTCGACATAACATTCCACCGTTTTGCGTATCTGCTGATGGAAAATGGTATTCATGGCCCTTTGGTATGTTGCCCCTGCATTCTTTAGACCGAAGGGCATGACGGTGTAGCGGTATACTCCTAGAGGTGTCCTGAAGGAGGTATGCTTTTCATCGTCAGGGTACATCTTGATTTGATTGTATCCTGAGAATCCGTCCATGAAGGACATTCGCTCGAATCCGCAGGTATTGTCAATCATGACATCTGTGATTGGCAATGGGAATTCGTCTTTGGGGCAGGCCTCGTTTAGATCGCGGAAGTCGATGCAGATCCGGATCTTCCCGTTCTTCTTAGCAACGGGGACGATGTTAGCTACCCAGTCGGGATGTTGTTCCTCCCTGATGAAGCCGGAGTCAATAAGCTTCTTGACTTCTGATTGAATGGCCTCCATTATTTCGGGACGAAACCGTCGCTGCTGTTGCTTGACGGGTTTTACGTCCGGACTGATGTTGAGGCGGTGCATAGCCACTTGAGGATCAAGTCCAGGCATGTCCTCGTAATTCCAGGCGAAGACGTCTATATACTCTTGTATAAGAGATATTAGATCATTCTTCTCTGATGGTGACAGGCCGTCACTTATGAAGATGGGCTTGGGGTTAGCTTCATCTCCTAGGTTGATCTGAACAACCTTGTCTTCTGTGGGTGGCTCACACTGTTCAAAGCGGATATCCCAGAGAGCATTCAGATGTTTGATCCAGGGGTCTGTATCCGACTGGATCATTTCTTCGTCTTCGTCTTCCAGATGGCTTGTTGAAACCATGTTTACTGAAAGCCCTTTGAAGATGTTGCCAATACTGACATCTGATTCCCACGATGACGTGTCTGAAGAGTGATCATGGCCTGATGGTTCCTCAGAATCAGAGGCTGACGGCACTGGAGTTGATACATAGCCCAACCCCCGGCGGGTCTGATGATAATAGTCAGGTGTTTTCCCTTTTGGTACAAAAGATCGAAGCAATGATCTCCTTCCTTTGCCGAAGTTTAACCCGGGCCTGTTGATTAGATCGTACCCCATACGCTTCATCATCTTGAGCGTTCTCGGTTCATAATGATTGAACTGGGGGGATTCATCCTCGCCTTCTGATTCTTCATGGGGCGTTGGTTCAGACATGATTCGCCCAAAGAGGATAGGTCTCTGGCCCTTTTGTCTGGCTGGAACCATAAATGAAGATCCTTGCGCGTCACCATCATCATGGTACGTCCCGAAGGATGATTTTATAGGTACATGCAATGATGTCAGAGCATTCATTGCCGACCATACATCCTCGCCCATGTCGGTACTAGTATCCGACGGTATTGACTCAGATTCATACACAGGAAAATACGCGAAATCTAAGTCTTCATTAATATACCAACCGCCTGCATCGTCGGTGGTATCAACATCGAGCTTATTAGTGCTCTTTACAAGTGGTTCTAACTCCCACAGGCACTCTTCTTCTTCGGGCTCGGTGTCAGCTTCATTACCAGAGTCTGGCTCCTCTGGTTGCGGGGTTCCATTATTCTCCTCATATAAGAGGGAATCCGTGAAATAGTTCTCGACCCCTTTGAACGGATGCCTTTCGGCGATCAACGTTCGAACCTGTCCGCTCTCGTCAATGTATTTCATGACTTGATGGAGAGTGGAGGGAACGATGGAGTTTTGGTGGATCCATGGTCGTCCCAGCAACAGGTTGTAGGAAGTATCAGCGTCAATGACATAACACGTCACTTCCGATTTGAGGCTCCCGATCCGGCATTTGAGCTTGATCTTCCCCATCGGGCGGGAGCTGTTGGCATTAAACCCATAAATAGTCGTCTGGGTTGGGCTCAGACGATGGGCGGGAATGCCAAGAAATTGCATGACTCGGCGAGGTATGATGCTAAGTGCGGACCCTGGGTCTACCTGGATGCGGTTCACCTCGGATGACCCAATATACCCCGTGAAGTATAAGGGTCGGTCATGCTTTCCTTTAACCTGCATGTCGTCTGCTGTGAAGGAAATGCAGGGAACATTTGGAGAGGTGTGGAGGCAATCCTCTACATCTTTCTCTCTCGGTACGTGGGTCAGAAAGACCTCAGCGTTCGTCAGGGCTTCTTGTAGAGCCTCTCTGGTTGACTTAGATAGCCTCAGGAGCTCATACAAGGTAATGCGTGCCGGGATGTTGGCTAACTGAGCCAGAACATCGAAGCGGTAAGATGTCGAAGATCCTTCCGCTGCACTTCTTGAAAGAACCCGGGAAAACCGAGTTTCTTTCTGTTTCTCCACGGGTGGTTTTGTGGAGGGCTGAGCTGGCTCTACAGCTGGTTGAGGAGGGACCACCGTCTTTTCGCCGTACTGCTTCAAGTACGCCTGCCCTGAGCGGGTGCCTGATGTCGGTTGGTTGGGCTCTGCCGCCAGGACCATTGTCTCCTCTTCTGAGTCGGTCAGCGAAGGAACATCAGCGTCTGCTTCCCGGGAAGAAGCGCAGATCACGTGGCAAGATGATGTCTTTCCTTTGCCTTTGGACTTCCTGTTGGTCATAGTCGTCCATTGTTGCTCGTCGACGAGGTCAGGGTGGATCCACATGATTTCCCCTTGAGGTGTAGGGACGGGTACCAAGCCTTTCTCCTGCTGCTGATGAGGGTCTGTATTGACCACTCTCAATTCTCCTTTCGGGACAGATATCACTCCCACGGGCATCGGGGGTCGTGTCCCGAAGTGGAGTGCCGACGTCATGTTGGCCGCCCTCTGTTTCTGCTCCGGTCGGAGTTTTAATACCTCCGCGTCAATTAGGGCTTGAAGGACGTCCTTGAAGATGTAGCAGCTCTTGGTAGGGTGCCCGAGCATCCTATGGTACAGGCAGTAGTTGGGGTTGTCGGTCTTGCCGACTTCTTCTGGGCGCCTGATTTCAGGGAGCTTCAGTCGATTGCTCTTGTTGAGTAATTTGAAGAGCGAGTCGACATGTTCCTCCTTGAAGGAATATTGTTTGTTGGCGCGGGGTTGGCTGGAAGAGCCACCTGCTCTGCCTGGTTGAGGCTTGACGGGAGATTTGGTCTCCGTTGCCAAGTTATCCTTCCGTTTGGTTTGGAGGGATGTGTCTGGTGCACGCCTCGTCGACCTTTCTGGCCTGGGCCTGCCTTCTTCCGCTCTGACGCGGGCGACAATCTCTTCAGCCTGTTCACCTTGCTGGACTAACTGTTTCCAGGTGCGGCTTTCTGCTACTCCTATTTGAGCAAGGAGTGAAGTTTGGAGATTGTGGCGACATGTTTCCACCAGGGTGGCCTGGGTCATGCCGCTCGGACATCGGAGTGCCGTGTTCCGAAATCTTTCTACGAAAGACTTAACGGACTCTCCCTTTCGTTGCTTGGTAGCTAAAAGGGTAGGCATGGTAACCTCTGAATCATCCTCGAAGAAGCGTGTTAGGAACAGCTTCTCCAAGTCGCCCCAGTTCTTGATTGAACCTTCAGGGAGTTTCATAAACCATTCAAAGGCTAACCCTTTCAGGGTGCCAATGAATAGACGTGCCAGGATGGCATCGTTATCTACCACATTCCCAGTTTGGGATTTGAAGTAGTAGATATGCTGGTTGGGCGACCCCTTTCCGTCGAATGCTTGGAGAGTTGGAGCCTTGAATCTAGGAGGGTACGGGACTAAGTCCCACTCGGCCGGATACGGCCGGACCACTCCAGCTTCTTGGAGATCTTTACGACTAGCAAGGGCATTGAGTCGTTGCTCCAATAGGCTCATTCTTTGATTTTGAGCCTTCTCCGAATCTGGGTCGCTTCCTGCATGTGCTGAAGGTCTGGACACATTCGAAGGAGTGGATCGTCGTGTCCCATCGGAAGGATCAGAGGGTGGACTTCCTCCTCTTCCCCTTCTAGCTCTTGGCCTTCTGGGAGGAGATCTTGCCCTCTCGTCAAGCAATTTCTCAAGCATATGCTTGAGGTCGTCAATGGTTCTCTGCTGAGAGGAGAGTACTTCCATTTGGTGCTTCTGCATCCGGGCCAGGTACTTAGTTGTCTCCTCGGGAGCATTTGCTGTGTCCTCAGGAGCATCTGCCATGTAGGCGGAAACCTCCTTTCCACCGGAAGAATTCGAAGTCCATGATTCTATCACAACTGAATGAGAATCATCTTCCCTAATGCCGCGGGATAGGGCATTGTAGTCAATTGGGGTGATGGCTCCAGTCCGGGTACGGGTGTGTCGATACACCCCTTCTGGCTCAGAGTCTGACCCCTCTGAATTGACCATAGGTTGTTTTCCCCCGCTTCTGCTTGTCATATATGCAGTAAGCTCCGGGTACTCAACGTCAGGGAAGGTTCTCCTTCGGTGGGAGCGTCTTCTTTTAGCTGACGGGGGAATCAGGGTCAGCTGTCTAATCAAAGACGGCTGGTGAACGCCTGATTTGCAATGGCATCCAGAGAGCATCTGGATGAGTTGTTGACAGCAGCAAGAAGAAGTGGCCTGATTGGCACTTCTTTTCCTTGTCAAATAATCCCTCAAATCCGTGGGAGGGGGATTAAATAGACTGGCCTCACAATGTCGAAGACGGGGGGCAGTCGTGTGTTGCGCTGTCTGAACGCAGGTCTCAGAAACGCGGTGGTCACGCTGTTGCGTTCCGCGCGTCTGGCGTCTCTGTTGAGACGAGACGCGGTCCTCGCGTTGCAGTTTGCTGCGTTGGAGCAGAGAGACTTGGGACGTTACGCGCGTCTGGCGTCTCTGTTGAGACGAGACGCGGTCGTCGCACTGTTGTCCACTGCGTTGGGACAGAGACACTTGGGGCGTCACGCGCGTCTGGTGTCTCTGTTGAGACGAGACGCGGTCCTCGCACTGTTGGGAGATTTCGCGCGTCTGGCGTCTCTGTTGAGACGAGACGCGGTTCTCGCACTGTTGTCCGCTGCGTTGAAGCAGAGGGACTTGGAAGATAATGGGCTGCTGGGCCCCACGCCTGGGAACGCATGCGTCCTGCGTTTGATGAGACGTAGAAACTTCGCTTCGGCGTTTGGTAAGTTGGTCTCCAGCAGACTCAACTTGAGGAGTCTCGCGTTTGGGTCGCCAAACGCGGATTTCTCGCACTGGTCGAGGTGCGGGCAAGGCATCATATTGAACGCCGCGTCCAACCCCAGTCAGAGAACCATCGGTTCCAACCGAGTGTTGACGCGCGCGTCGTCTTTGTCGACGCTCGGCATTTCGATTGCGTCGTGGAGGAGGAGAGAAGCCAACAACTTCCTGGTTTGAAGAACCAGGGCTGTTCACCACGCGGGTCTCTTGGGAGACGTTGACGCGGGGTTTCTGCGAGACGCGGGCGTTCTGCAAGACGCGGGCGTCACGCGAGACGCGGGCGTTGTGCGAGACGCGGTCGATCGCAGCAACAGTTGTGCCGTGGACCACGCGGGCCTTCAGAGAGGCGTTGGCGCGTGGGTTCTGCGCGTCGCGGTTGATCGCAGCAGAGGCGTTGGATGTTACGCGGGCCTTCGAGGAGGCGTTGACGCGTGAACTGGGCGCGGCACAGAGGGTGACAGCCGCGCCTGGTTGAGCCACAGATTGGGCTTCGGGAGGCTGCGTCGTTGAGACCCTGCGGCAGACGCGGGTCTTGGGGCTCTTGGAGCCAGAAGAGAGAAACTCTTCATACTTCGCCTGGTCGAACTCAACGACGAGTGATTCGACCATCTTCCCCTTACGGAGAACGTCATCCTGCACCACGATGTGCTCATCGGTCACGAATGTAGTCCCCAGCGGAGTCGCCATCTCTTGTTCGGTGCGGAAAGAGATTTTGCCGTAAAATTTCCTTGAATCAGTTGAAAGATTACAACAAAACAATATTCCGACTACAAGGGAGGGAGGATGCTTGGATCTTCCCTTTGTTTAAGGCTGGGTTCTTCGTGTGGCGATGGAGAGTGAATCTTGTTCTCCGTTGACCAGATGACCGTCCTGGACCGTCGGGGGTCTTCTCTTCGGCCGGTAGGGGAGTAACTCAACTCCGGCTACCAAACTCTCAAAGAGGAGGTAGGCGAAGATAGGCTAGTACTCAGTAAGCCTGTTGAAGAATCTCCTCTCTCGGTCGTTGACGTCGGGCTTCTCTCTCTCGATGCCTTGATCTTCTGACCCTCTGGATTCAAAAATGCCGACCTTAATTGATCACTCGACCTTCTTCTCCCACTGAATCCAAATCTTCGACCCATCGTTCATAGCTAACAGGGCTATTTATAGGGGTCTTAGGGGGTGATCGTGCCCCCTAAAAATGCGCCTGAATGAGGGCCGTTACCCGCGATACGCGCGGTAACTGACTCCCCACGATCTGGGCGGTTGCAACTGAGACGCGGATTTCAGACTAAACGCGCCTTGATGCTGAGACGCGGGCTTCAGGCCGGACGCGCCTTGGATGCTGAGACGCGGGCGTCGAGCCAACGCGCCTTGATATTGAGACGCGGGCTTCAGGCCGACGCGTCTTGAAGTTGAGACGCGGGTTTCAGGCCGACGCGTCTTGAAGTTGAGACGCGGGCTTCAGGCCGACGCGTCTTGAAGTTGAGACGCGGGCTTCAGGCCGACGCGTCTTGAAGTTGAGACGCGGGCTTCAATCCTTTGCGTCTTTGAGACTGCTTCTTTGGTGGCTTGCCTGGTTAGTCATTTTTAGACAGCCTACAATTTGTTTGATAAAATGATATGTTTGTTTTAAGCCTTAATGACTATTTTCATGAAAATGCTAAACACATAATTCTTGTACACTCACACTTTATTTGTTATTCATGACTTTGTTTCATGATTCTTTTTGAGCTTTATCAATTTGAGTGTCATCTCTTGTGTATTTGGTATGATTCATGAAATACATATGATTTGGTTTCATATTTTTGAAGGATCTTTAACTAGTTTTTCAAAAATTAATTTAACTAGTTATTGATTCTTCAATGTTTATGAGATATACATATGATCCTTTTATTGTTTCAATTGGTATCATTGAATCGTTTCAATTGGTATCAATTTGACTCTATATTTGTATATACTCATTTTTGTTTTCTTATATATGTATGTATCAATTTCAATTGGTATACTCTTTTTTTCATACATATATATGCTTTTCATGTGCTTAACTTTCAATTGGTTCACATTTGTTTCAAGCACAAAGTTGTTTATGATAAGAAAATAAAAATTTTAAGAGAAATTCTCAAGATTTGTTTTATTGAGAAAATTCAAAATTTTGTTTTATAAGAAAAATTAAAAATTTTTTGAGTTGTATTGCCTATATGCAAGGAGAGCTTAACATCTCTTCCACATATAGATTCATGTTGAGTGTATTGTATATTGAGGAGCTTGACAACTCTTCTTTATGTGGTACACGTGTGTAGGGGGAGCTTCACATCTCCTCTTATGCATTACATATTATACGTTATGTGAATTAGGGCTTGTCATCCCTCTTTCATGTAATGTATATGTGTAGGAAAGTTACTTAACCGTCTTCCTCTTCATGAATGTATATCGCATATAAATTTTTATTGACTTATTTGTTTGCACCCCTTATTGGTCTCTTTGTTTATGACAAAAAAGGGGGAGAAAAATTTGTTGATTGTGTTTTTACCCCTTTGTTGATGATTGACAAAAAGGGGGAGAAAGATTTTGGTTTATATGTGCATGTTTTTAGAAAAATTTATGTTTATGCATATATGTTTTGTTTTGTAAATAGGAGAAAAAGAATTTGATTTGTTTTATGCTTGTTAGCATGTTTATCTCCTTACATTTGCATACATATTCATGTGCTTCATTGAATATATTTATTATTATGTGTTATGCATGAGTTAAGGGGGAGCTTCTTTGAAGCTTTACTTTAATCCATGCATATATAACTTCATGAGTTTTGTCATCATCAAAAAGGGGGAGATTGTTGGCCCGAAGGCCCATCACTCTAGTTTTGATGATGATCAACTCATGTAGTTATGTTTACTAATGATCTTGTGTTTAATTAGTGACAGATTCATGATCAAGATCTTAGTTGGTGCATAGCTTCAACAAAGGATTTAAAGTCAAGTTTTGGAGCTAGCACGGTGTTTGGACCAAGTCAAGAAGGCTTCAAGTGAAGGCTTCAAGAAGATGAAAACTTGTGTCTATGTTTGTTTTTGTAAGATTTTGTTTTTAGATAAAATGTAAAGGATAGAATAGTTGGTGGATTGCTCAAGTTCATATACACACACACTCTTGATAGATATGTTTTCATAAAAGAATTTTAGTTTTAGAAAAAGACTTTTCATTTTGGAAAAATATCGTTTTGATTAAAACATATAACTTTGGTTTTTGGTGTTTCTCATATTCATATCTTTTAACCAAAATCATGTTTAGTGCTTAATGTCAAAAACATAGATATTTCACCATGTTTGTGTAGTGGATCATATCCATACACCCTATGCTTTAATAGAGTTTAAATATCTTGTTTTGTATTTGGAGAAGTTTTGAAAAACCAAGTTTTGGAAAATACTGTTTTTAGTTTGAACCAATATTTTCAAGTTACAAAAATAGTTCAAATAATTTGTAACATGCCTTGATTTTGTGCAAGCATGTTTGTTTATCAAAGCATATTGGTAAAACTATTTTTGTATATTTTTCAGTATTTTATGGGATTTTATGTTAATTAAAAAGACTAAGTTTTTATCCCTTAACATTTCTGACCCAGAGCTGGCTGGCAGGCCAGGTCGGTCGACCTCACGGTCGACCGCACCAAGGGCCGGTCGACCTTGCGGTCGACCGACGTGCACAGAGCTGTGCACGTCTGGCAGCACAGTGGGCCGGCCGACCGGACGGTCGACCGGACCAGAGAGCTTTGCTCTCTGTATCTGGGCGGTCGACCGAGCGGTCGACCGATAGCTCCAACGGTCGGAAATCAGACCGTTGGCGGTCGACCGGACGGTCGATCGGTAGGCCTGACAGACCCCAACGGCTAGTTTTTCTGAGCCTATAAATTTGGGGGTTTGGGCATTATTTTTTACTAAGATTTTTGGAGACTTTTAGAGCCAGTTTTTCCTACTCTTTTCAGAAGTTTTTCTCCACAAAATTGAGAGCCAATACTTCCAATCAAAAGGGGAGTTTTATTAAGAGTGTTAAAAGAGATTCTTTGAGTTTTCCTCCACCATCTCTTTCCTTGTTTTCTCACACATACACTTGAGCTATCCATTGCTATATCTACCTATAGGAGTTTGTTGTGAGAGGATTTTAGGTGATCAAGAGTTGTGATCACCAAAGTTCTACTTTGTTTCCTTGAGGAGGCGGGCGTGTGTGTTCGCATTGTTTCGGGTCCTAGTGTGGACTCGGTGGTTTAGAGTTCGTGTGTGAACTCTTGGTTTGAGGTGCGGCCTCGGCGAGCCGGTGGGCTTGCGGTGTGTACGGGACTAGAGAGTCCGAGGGTTTGTAGGTGTTGCGGCACCGAGGAGTGATCCATTGGGATCAAGCATAGTGGAATTCCTTCGTGTGTCGAAGGCGGGGATGTAGAGCAAGTGTGCTCGAACCTCGAAACAAATCCCTTGTGTTTGCGATTGCTCTCTCTCTCTCTCTCTCTCTCTCTCTCTTTGTCTCTTATTTATATCTTGCATGCTATTACTTGTCTTATCTTTACATGCTTGATATATTATATGCTTATTGATATACTTGCTTGGGATTGTTTGCTAACACTTGTATTCAACCAAGAGAGCCAACGCGGCACCTCAACCCTTATCTAGGGGAATCTAGAGGAGTTTGTCCAGAGCCCTTCACGGGAAATTTGGCAACACTCTTGTGTTATACGTGGTGTTTAGTGTAAGAGTTTAGTTTAGGTCATAATAGTTTTTAATTCCGCATTATTTGTCATTAAGTGACATTAGGTTAGCCATCACCTATTCACCCCCCCTCTAGGTGAACTTACAAGTTTTACAAGAGCAAAATTTCTCCCATTCTCAAGTGTTTAAAAGCAAGTTTTTAAAAGAGTTTTTGACTTTAAAGATTTGATCTTTATTTTGTTTTAAAAGGGTTGGAAAATCATTGAAAAGAAAATTCTTTGGGAATTGATTTGATCTTCATTTACATTTCTATCTAGAGTTTTCCCTGGAGTTTTTCTTTGTGTTTTTGATTTCCAAACTCTTTATTTCTCACACTTGAGCTTACCATACTATCGTAGCTATTAGGATCTTTGTTTAGTGAGAAAGAATTGATTTGTGGTCTTTGTGATCACCAAGTTGTAAACCCTCCTTATTTGTGATATCTCTCTTGTGTAGAGGTTGATTATTAGAGTGGTGGCTTTGTGCCCTATCCCTCAAGTGTGAGGTGATTGTTGTTTTGAGTGGCTTTGTGCCTATCCCTCATTTGTGAGGTTGATTTTGGTGGCTTTGTGCCTAGCCTCTAAGTGTAGAGGCTGTGTTGTATTGGAGAGAGGAGTTGTGTACTCCCGGTTATTGTATTGCCCAAATCCTTAATGGAGGTTCCCTGTGTGGGAAGTACTGTATGGACGAGTTAGTGAAAATCCTTCTGTGTGAAGGCGGGGACGTAGAGCTGTGTGCTCGAACCTCGAAACATATCTTTGTGTTTGCGATTGATCCACTTTCTCTTACTCTCTCTCTCTTACATTGTGCATTGATTCATATTGTCATATCATATACATGCTTAGTTTGTTTGTGTGCCTCACTTGTGCTTAACCACGAGAGCTTCATATAGCACCTCAACTCTTATTCAGAGGAATCAAGAGGAGTTAGTCCAGAGCCCTTCACCGGGAATTCGGCTACACTCGTTGGTTACACTAAGTGTGTTGCAATTAAGTTTTAATTTCTGCATTATTGTTCATAGATTAGCCGTACACCTATTCACCTCCCCTCTAGGTGTACTTTCAATTGGTATCAGAGCCTACGCTCCTGATATTAGGTTTAACCACCTAGGAGTGTGATCTTGATTTTGCTAATCTATCATTTGCATTTGCATTTGCACACATATAGTTTGCACTCATGGATAGCCCTCCCATGTTTGATATCTCTAGACTTGATATATGGAAGGTTCTTATGAGTTGCCATTTAAAAGTCCTAGGTTACAAAGTTTACCTTGCCATTACCAAGGAATCCTATCTTAGTGATAGCAAGCATATAGAGGCCAATGCACTAGCCCTAAAGGCACTTAGAGCATCTCTTGATAAAAAATATTTACATGTGTTTTCTCATTATGATTCCGCTTTTGCAGTGTGAAACATTTTGACATCTCCCGAGCTACCAACGCTTATCAATAAGAAGAGGAAATCTAGTCGAGACGAGTCCGACGAACGTTGCTTCATGGTCCAAGAAAATGACTCCCTTGAGGTACATTCGGATACTCAACTAGATGTTAGTACTAGTTCTTATTGTAATGAGTGTATGGATGCACATGCCCTAAATAATGAACTAGCTAAAAATTGTGACAATTTGATTTCAAAATATAAACTTTTGAAAAAGGATAGTTTTGGCTTAAAAGAAGAAAATAAAGATTTATCTTCTAGACTTGAGAATGCTTTGCAAGAAAGGGATGAGATTTCAAGTGAACGTGACTCACTTAAATCCCAACTTGATCTTGCCCTAAATGAAAACAAGATTTTAAAAAATAAAAATGATTGTAATGAGGTTTTGAAGAAAAATGAGATCTTGTCTTCAAAACTTGTTTTTGTTTTAAAAGAAAATGATTCTTTGAAAAAAAATTGATTTGATTTCAAAAGAATTGAAAGATTGCTTAAATGAAAATAAAACTTTGAAAAATGATTTAGACTCTCATGTTTGCCATGCTAGTATAGCTTCTCCTTCTAGCATACCTATTGCATGCACCTCTTCTATATTTGAAAATGATATATCTATGCTTAAGAAGAGTGTTTATTGTTTGGGCTCCACTTTGAGCCAATGTGCCATGAACCACACACGATTGGAATCTATGTTTCGAAAGAAACAAGTTCCTCCTATGCATACACACAAACCACGGCATACACATGCTCCTCACGTACACACCCATAACACTTTTTATGCTCATGTGTACACTTGTACACATTGTGGACGTAAGGGCCACCTTGCTAAATTTTGTTATGATAGGATACATGATTACAATTTAGCAAATAAGTTTGTTTGGGTTAGGAAAGGTGCTAACACCGATGGACCCAAAAGAGTATGGGTACCAAAGACCACTCCTATTTTATTTGATGTAGGTGTGGGCTCTCATATGACGTGAGAGTGATAGTGCCTTGAGGTGGATGCGTTCCGAGCTTAATGGTGATAAATTTGGATGCATCACTTTCAAGGAGAGTTTGGTGGGAGGACCACCTCGGTTTGGAGACCTAGAGAGTTGCCCTCATGATTTTGGTAACGATCTCTAACTCCTCATTTATGTTTACATGCTTTTCATATTATTGATTTTTAGCATGTCATGTTTTAATGTTCATTATGCCATATGCCATGTTTATTAGTCCTATGACATACATGATTAGTATTTGAGATCACCCATGTTTATATGGACCCATATTTTGTGTTCTCACTTTAGTTTAGCTATTGTGTATATCATAAATCTAATGCATGTGCATTTACATAACGATCATATAAGTTTTGTTTTGATTTCTATGCTTCATATTTTGATTACATGTTTAAATGTTAATTTTCATTAAAACTTGGATATATACTTGTACAACTAGTGAGCCATAAATAGACTTTTATATGTTTGTTCTTGAATGCTCATTTGTACCCATTAGATGTACTAGTATAGCCTAGTTTTGATGATTCATACATTTTGACTTGTATTCTCATTTTGTACATGTTTTAAATGTTTATATTTAAACTTCATGCATATGTCTATTTTGTCTAAACTATTAGTTATACATATACATCCTTGAGCCACTTGCCTCATGCATATACTTTTGTGGACTCGTTTATGTTTGGATATGTATGTATACTTTAGTTTGTACAAGACATACATATACCTTGAAGGATTCTAGTTTTGATGATTTTCATGTTTTAAGGAATTTCATATTGAGCCAAATTGCCTTTTCATGACTATGTCTTTGACAAAAATTGTACACTCATAATACTTGATGTTTTCTCATGATTTTATTTTCATGAGTATTATATGTGCTATATAGATTTTGAGTGACATTGGTTTTAGTGATTTTTATGTTTTCATGGAATATATTTTTGTTTTATTCCTTACTTGAAGGATTTCGTACTAGTTTACAAATTTTATCATATAAACTAGTTCGTATTCTTCATATGGTAGAGTTTTCAAATGTGTTATAATATTTTTCAAACTTATTTTTGAAAACCCCTACCCATTAAAGGGCGGTTGGTTGGGCGACCATGCCTTGTATGCTCATTATTGAAAATTTATTTAAACATGTGCATGAAATGGGTGGTAGGAAGTATGAGTTATACACTTGATTCTCATTATAGTTTCAATTGATATCATTGAATCTTTTCAATTGGTATCACTATTGACATTCTTTTTGTATACTCATATATGATTTTTATATATGTATGATTAAACTTCAAATAGTATCAATTTCGATTGGTTTTCAATTTCCCATATATATATGTATTTATGATTTGATTGTGCTTACTATATCTTTATATCTTTGAGCACAAATTTTACCATGCTAAGCTTGATTTAGTCCTTAATGACAATTTTTAAGTTGGTATCTTATGCAAGCTTATGCATCATTCTGTTTGGTATTTCATAAAGGGGAGAAAATTCATATTTAACCTTTCAATTGGTTTTGTTTACTTTTGGTATCTTACTCCCACACTTTATGTTGAAAAATGTTTGAAAAATAATATTTATTTTTTTTTGGTATCATACGCTCTTAATGAAAAATACTTTCAATTGGTATTTTCAATTAGTATTTGTTTCATTTTCATTATTGGTATCAAAAATATTAAATTGATATTATTCTTTATTTGGTATCAAGATTACCTATATGTTTTGTTTATTTTCTATTGGTATCTTAAATTGATATCATGATGTTTCTTTGTATACCTTCATGCTAAATTGATATATCTTTCAATTGGTATCTTTTACTTGTACCCCTTTGTTGATTTTTTTGTTTCTGACAAAAAGGGGGAGAACATGTTTTTCTTTAACCCTTTTGTTGATGATTGACAAAAAGGGGAGAAGTATTTTAGTATATATGCATGTTTAAAGTTTTTATTGAAAACATTTGTTTTATGTTTTATTGATATTGGTTTGTTATTGGTATCAAAAGATATTGGTATCAAGAGCATATATATTATTGGTAAATATTATTGATATCAAAAACATATTTTGTTGTTTTGTTTTGTTGGTATCAAGAACTTTTGTTTTGTTGGTATCAAGAGTTTTTTATTTGATTGGTATCAAGAGCTTTTATTGAAATTTTTATTGGTATCAAGAGCAATTCTTTTAGAACATGTTTATTTTAAAATTTGGTATCAAGAGCATGTTTATTTCTTTGTTTTATGCATGTTTATGCATATTCATATTTAACACTTATTGCATATCTTTATAGTTTATTGCTATGCATTAGTTAAGGGGGAGCTTCTTTGAAGCTTAACTTTAATCCATGCATATATAACTCCATGAGTTTTGTCATCATCAAAAGGGGGAGATTGTTGGCCCAGAGGCCTTCCACTCTAGTTTTGATGATGATTAACTCATGTAGTTATAGTTTACTAATAATCTTGTGATATTTAGTTTCAGATATTTAACCAAGATATTAGTAGGTGATTAGCTTCAACAAAGGTGTTTTGGAGCTTTCACATGGTGATTCAAGAGCTCGAGCGTCAAGTTCATATCTAGCACTCGGTTGGAGTCAAGCTCGGTGGATCACGTTTGGATTGAGTCGACTTGGAGACGACACTCTACAACAAGACCTCGGTTTGTTTTAGAATAGTTAGTTTAGATCCCTTGTTAAAGATTATATAGTGTGAACGCTCAAGTTCATAACACACACACTTGGTTCAAGTTTCATGTTTTGGTTTTCGATTTTTTGTTTGACCGATCTTGGTTTTCAAGTCAAAAACATTGATATATATCTTTATATGTATATTGGATTCTATCCATATACATCATGCTTCAAAGTTGTTTAAATATCATGTTTGTATTTGCAAGTGTTTTGGAGAAAACAGTTTTCCATTTCAAAAGTCCAAGTTTTGGAAAATACGGTTTTTGGTTTTCAGCAAAATTTGTAAGACACAAAAATGGTTCAAAATATTTGTAACTTGGTTTGATTTTTACTCAAACAAGTTTGTATTTCAAAGATCATACAAGAACTAATTTTTGTGGAATTTTTGAGATTTTATGGGATTTATTTGATATTAAAAAGTCAAGTTTAAAAACCCTAAAATCTGACCTGCCAGGCTCTGGCTGTCGAACGAGCCGGTCGACCGGATCAGGAGTCAGTCGACCGACCGGTCAACCGACGTGCACGAGGACGTGCACGTTGCCAGCCTTTTAGGCCGGTCGACCGAACGGTCGATCGACTACAGTCAACCCACTCTCGGGTTGGCCCGGTCGACCGGGCGATCGACCGGCCAGAGAGTCGTTGCTCTCTGGTTCTGGGCACGGTCGACCGGTCGGTCGACCGGCAGGCTCAACGGTCGATTTTTTGACTGTTGGCCGGTCGACTGGAAGGCCAATCTGGCCTTTTTCAGCTGCCAACAGGCAGATTTTCAAATGGGCTATATATACCCCATTTGAGTTGGTTTTTGAACAAGTTTTACAAGAGCAAAATTTCTCCCATTCTCAAGTGTTTAAAAGCAATTTTTAAAAGAGTTTTTGGCTTTAAAGATTTGATCTTTATTTTGTTTTAAAAGGGTTGGAAAATCATTGACAAGAAAATTCTTGGGAATTGATTTGATCTTCATTTACATTTCTATCTAGAGTTTTTCCTTAGAGTTTTTCTTTGTGTTTTTTATTTTTAAACTCTTTATTTCTCACACTTGAGCTTACCATACTATCCTATCTATTAGGATCTTTGTTTAGTGAGAAAGAATTGGTTTGTGGTTTTTGTGATCACCAAGTTGTAAACCCTCCTTATTTGTGATATCCCTCTTGTGTAGAGGTTGATTATTGGAGTAGTGGCTTTGTGCCCTATCCCTCAAGTGTGAGGTGATTATTGTTTTGAGTGGCTTTTGGCCTATCCCTCATTTGTGAGGTTGATTTTGGTGGCTTTGTGCCTAGCCTCTAAGTGTAGAGGTTGTGTTGTATTGGAGAGAGGAGTTGTGTACTATCGGTTATTGTATTGCCCAAATCCTTAGTGGAGGTTCCTTGCGAGTTAGTGAAAATCCTTCTGTGTGAAGGCGGGGACGTAGAGCTGTGTGCTCGAACCTCGAAACATATCTTGGTGTTTGCGAATGATCCACTTTCTCTTACTCTCTCTCTTATATTGTGTATTGATTCATATTGTCATATCATATACATGCTTGGTTTGTTTGTGTGCCTCACTTGTGCTTAATCACGAGAGCTTCATATAGCACCTCAACTCTTATTCAGAGGAATCAAGAGGAGTTAGTCCAGAGCCCTTCACCGGGAATTCGGCTACACTCGTTGGTTACACTAAGTGTGTTGCAATTAAGTTTTAATTTTCGCATTATTGTTCATAGATTAGCCGTACACCTATTCACCCCCTCTAGGTGTACTTTCAATAACAACCTTCAATTCAACTACCCCTACTACTATCGCCCACATATCAATCACCCTCATATAAATCATATCCAAGTCACACACCCCTAAATCACCCATATCAATAGCCTATACCACCAAAATACCCTCTAAGACATCCCCAATGATGACTTCTCTGATGAGGAGTTTAACAACCCCGCTTGTCAGTATGGTGACATTGGAGATGACGGCCTAGCCTACAGAAGGCATGAAAGATTCGCTAATCCTATTTGGCAGGTTTCTTGACCCCAATATGGAGGCTAGAAATCCCTACCCTAATCATGGTAGGGAAGGAGGATACCCAAATCCTCAGGAGTATAGGATGAAGGTTGACATCTCCTCTTTCAGCGAGAACCTTGAAATAAAATTCTTTCTGGATTGGATCTACGAGGTGGATAAATTATATGTTCTCATGGAGAAACAAGTCAAATTTGTGGTATACAAACTCAAGGGAGGAGCATCTGCATGGTGGGATCAATTGTAAATTTCACTAAGGCGTCAAGAAAAGCAACCCTTGATGACATGGAGGCGCATGAAGCTGTTGGCCCAGAGGCCTTCCACTCTAGTTTTGATGATGATTAACTCATGTAGTTATGTTTATTAATAATCTTGTGATGTTTAGTTTCAGATCTCTAACCAAGATATTAGTAGGTGATTAGCTTCAACAAAAGATGGTTTGGAAGCTTTCACATTGTGATTCAAGAGCCCGAGCGTCAAAGATCATATATAGCACTCGTTGGAGTCAAGCTCGGTGGATCACAGTTTGGATCGAGTTGACTTGAAGACTGTTGACACTTAAAAAAGACAAGATTCTTATTGGTCCGAACGATGTCTAAACTTGTTGACATTTACAAAAGACAAGTGATAGATAAGCTGACGACCAGTTCTCACCCATCTCCAAGGGACAAAGAAGCAAATTGAACTCTACTGATCCAGTGAAGCAGACAGTGAGCTCCGGATTGTCTCTAAACAGACCTCAGCAGGTCTAAGATGCTAGGCACTTAGCATCACATGAGCCCAAGGGACAGCCTCGCCTGAGAGGCTAAGATCATCTAAACTTCGCCTTGAAGCCATTCACAACTCCGTCAGGAAGCTAACTCATAGCTTCGCCTGAACTGCTCAGTTAACTCCACAGAGAGAGTTAGCTTCGTTTGAAGCCACACACAACCGTGCAGAAGAATGTTCGGTAGCTTCGCCACAGATGTTATCTAGCTCCGCTGAAGAGCTTTCTTCTGACTTCGCCAGATGCGCCTTCCAGCTCCGCTGTAAGCTCGACGCGGCAGCTCCGCTGTTGGTCTGCTATGGTCAACCTTTGACCAATTAAATCTCCAGATGAGATCAAATCTAATCAGGATCAAGATTAAATCCAATCAAGATCAAATCTGAGATCAAATTTGGCAGTTGATTGTCATAATCTCTTGACTCTCCTAAAACGAGTAAGAGGATCAAGGGAGATATTTCAATTATATGGAAAGAATTAAAACAGATCAAGAGGATCAACCAACCTGCTACTTCTACCTTCGCAGAAGCTGATCCTAACCTCGCAGCAAGGCTACTTTCAGATTTAAACAGATTTGATTCAATCTGTTTCTATATTTTCAAGGACAGTTATACCCTTGCTCTCCCTATAAATAGCCCACCAGGGGCACAAGGAGAGAGGCGCGCACGAAGACCTCCCACACACGCAAAGACTTCTTCTGGACGACTTCACGGGAAGAGACGGCAGACTTCTCGAGAGGACGCACCGCGCGTACAAACATAGATCTATTCTCTTAAATTCAGAGACTTTTAGAGAGCTGCTTCTCTAATCAGGGTGCTGATACCCTAATACCTCCCTTCTTCTCAAGGAATCTCCGAAACCAGGCGAGAAGGAATTCTTAAGTGAAGGCGGTTTTGAGAAGTAACGAGAGGGTTCTACCAACCTTCTGTTCTCCGATTCCCCGAACCACGCGAGAAGGGAATCTCATCGCTCGCATCGTCAAAGGGACAAAGTGATCGCGCGCTGACCAGACTCCTATCGGCACACTTCTCCAGAATCTCTGAGGAGATCTACTTGTAATCTTCTGTATTACTTGTAATTTAGTTCCTCAACTTTTTTTTTGTAAGTTTTCCCCTTTGCAAATCAATGGAAAACAAGATGGCGACTCTGCTGGGGATTGAATTCTCCGCTGCTGAGAATCAAGTGTCGCAATGCGACGAACAGACCTTCGGGTCTATCTCTGAATTCGGGAAAGCCGGTGCAGCCAGAGCCTCTCTGGCTAGATCTTCAAGGCAAGTCTCTGCGGAGACAGATAAGGCTCTCTACGAGCCTACTGCGGTTCTCTAGCGCAACAAGGAAGCACGCCCGCAGTCCAAGTCCAACACTTTAGAGAACCTGGTTGCCCACTTCGACCAGAAAAAATTTGAAGAAGTCCTCTCTGGGGGTGGTCTAATGCTTCATGCACGGAAGCATAGAAAGGTCTCCATGACCAAGGTTTCAGAACAGAAATCAGGAGCAGAATTCTGCCAACACCCCTCAGCCTCGCGTGTGGCTAGTCAGGTTCCTTGCGAACCTAAGTCTCCCTTGTCAAAGCAGATGTGGAGGCCAAAATAGAAGGCTCTGGGCAAAGCCTCAGGCGTAGCTACGCCAGAAGTGCGTCTCTCGCGCGAAGAAAAATGCAAGATGCCTGCCTGCTCCAACAATGCTGCTAGCCGCGAAGATACAAGGGCGACAATACCTTCGCCCAATTCAAGATCAGTAGCGCCTCGCCCCAGCCTCGTTCTCACGAGCGAAGCTACTGTACCACAGCGTACGCGCGGCGTCCATAGTCGCGAAGCCCAAGTCAAAGCACAACAGCGTGCTTCATTCGCTCTTCGCAGCGGAGTTAAGGGATTGTCCCTAAGTGCTGATAGCGTTGCTTATGCAGCTTCAGCGCCCAAGGGCGTTTCCAAAGCTTTTAGCCGCGAGGTTAGAACTGAAGCACTATCTAAGGCCAATCGCCTTCGCTGCAGCACGGCGGATAAAGCACCACAGCGTGCTCCGCCCTCCGGTTCGTCAAGCGCTAAGCTCATCTCTTGCGGCGGAGCTAAGGGATTGTCCCTAAGTGCTGATAGCGTTGCTTATGCAGCTTTAGCGCCTAATGGCGTTTCCAAGGTTCTTAGCCGCGAAGCTAGAACTGAAGCACTACTCTGTGCTAATCCCCTCTGCGGTGATAAAAGAAGCAGGACATCGTCCTATGCGCGATCCAAAGAGCTTCTACGCTGAATCGTTTAGGCCCAACTGGGTCTGACTTGCGGGAATTCTTGACAAACAAACGGAAGTCGGAATCTTTTCGAACTACTTTCCTCTGTTGTCAGCAAGTGGGATGTCAGCCGGTAATCGTCCACTCAGTCCATTATCGGCTAGGACCAAGCCTCACCACTTCTACAGGCCGACGATCAGTTTTTGATCGGCTGTCGGTATAAGCCCCGGTGAAACATCATAAAAGGAGCGTCTCGCGAGACCTACCCTCCGCATCCGTCAACATGACCGGGAGAGGACAAGAGCTGCGCAGGGGCAGACAAGCGTCCGATGACACTCCCTACAGCTTCCCAGATCCAGATTACAGCCCAGGCTTAGGCGAAGTTTTGGTGCATGAAGAGGGTGTTTTCCGAAACATCAGATCTAAGGTGGCGATACCCTACAGTTATGAACAACCTTCTTCCTCGACGGCAGTAGCCTCGCCAGAACTAAGGAGAAGATCAGTCCAGTCATCTGATGAAGAAGATAAAGATAGCGGGTATGCTTCTTCGGTGACAGTCAGCTCGGTGCGAACAAACAGAGCATCAGTAAACATGGCTGATAATGGTAATGACGACCTTCGTCGACGTTTGGAAGCTCAGGAGCAAACTTTCAAAACTCAGCAAGAAGCTCTGGACAACATTCAACAGATGCTCGCTCAACTCCTTAATAACCGGAATAACAATGATACGGGAGTAACCATGACGAGGAAGAACATCTTAGCAATGACCAACCGAAGACGGAAAAGTTCAAGGAGGGTTCTTCTTTAGACGCTGAAGTCCTTAAGGGCCTTCAAGCTCAAATCGCATTCCTAACTCAGAGGGATGAGTTAAAGAAAGTAGGGACAGTCCGTCCTTACCCGTTGGAGTAGATTCAGTGCCATACCCACTGAAGTTCAAACCACCAACATTGCATACCTATGATGGAAAGAGCTCGCCAAACCAGCACATCTACTATTTTCGGTCTCAAACCGGTAATGTTATAGACAATGACGCTATCATGGATAGGCTGTTCATTGGCACCTTAAAGGGGTAGCATTTGATTGGTTCCGAAGTCTCCCTCCGGGCTCTGTCAATTCTTGGATCGACCTGGAAACCCGATTCCTTTCTCGTTTCTATGAGGACGATACCGAGGTAACCATGGACAAGCTCCTCTCCAGCGTGCAGAAGAAGGGCGAATCTGTCTGTGACTATATTGAGCGATTCAGAAACTTGTCTTTGATGTGTCCAGCAGGGATGCCATTACCCATGCTCTTACAGACGTGCAGGCACAACTTCTTAGACCAAGTAGAGGTTCGCATGGGGGCTGTCAAAGCCCATACCTAGAAAGAACTGGTCGAACAAGCTGAGATAGCCGAAAAGTCAGTTAAAAAGTTCGAACCCTCTACCCCTAAGAGCAAATGGGGTATGAAAAACAAAGGACGTAGCGATATGGCGCAGTCTTCTCAAGCCAAAGGGAAGGAGACTATGTTCGTTGAATTATCAGAGGATGTTCAGTCGAAGGCCAAGAAAGGTGGCTTCAATAATCAGGAGTCTAAGTTCCCTCCGAAACAATATTCCTTCAGAGACGATCAGGTGGTCACAATATTCCATTTACTCCACAAAGGGAATAAAATGAAGCTACCAGGGGCTCGACGTCCCAATGAGATAGGATGCACGAACGATCCCAAATACTGTCTCTACCACAGGATGATTCACCATCCTACCGACAAGTGCTATGTCCTCAAGGATAGAATTTAAGCCTTGATCGACGCAGGGGTCCTGACACTAAAGGCAGAGCAGAAGAAAGTCACTGCCAATATGGTGACCCTCGAGTTCGGCAAAACCCCAAAGGTCACAGTTCCTGATGGGACCTATCCAGTCCCTGTGCTACAGCTGGAAGTCAAACATCCTGCGGCTAAAACTCAGGATAATAGAGGTCTTGTTCCATTGACATTGGAGACAGGGGAAGTCATGTGGATACACCCAGACCTTGTCCAAGACGTACAGTAGGATTCAAAGAAGTCCAAGTCGAAGGGCAAATCTTGCAATGTCATCTCCCTCCTGCCGGACGATGACAATCTTACGTCAGCTTCCCTCAGTGATTCTGAAGGAGAAAAGCATGCTTGCACAACGCTGGCCGATGTACCTCAGCCGACGGGTACTCGATCCGGAAAATCATACTTAAAACAGTATGAGAAAGCTACTGACGAGACACAACAGCAAACGACGTCAGTACAAGTACCAGCATCCGCTTCGATTCCAACCAAGGGAAAAGAGAAGCCTAAAGAAGTCCAGTTGGACCATGTCCTGAAGAAGCCTTCAGGCCCAGGGCTTGACACGCCCTTTCGTTTTGACATATTGGCCCAATTGGCTAATATCCCGGCTCATATTACCATACACGAGCTTCTTCGTCTCTCAAAAGAGACAAGAGAAGCACTCAGGGATGCGCTGGCTAATTCAGAATCATTCCTGACATATATGCCAGAGACCCCTAAAGATGACGCTCAGTCTCCGTGCCCTAAATGCCATCATGTGCAATCAAAGGTACCTGCTATTACCTTCACAGCAGAGGATATGTTGGCAGATGTTCTTCGATGGAGCATCACAAATAGGTCCTAAGGGTAGGATCATCGCCGGTGTGGGGGTTGTGTTTATCTCTCCACAAAGTCACGTCCTTCCTTGAGCATTCTCTCTGACGGAATCATGCTCTAACAATGTAGCGGAATATAATGCTCTACTCATTAGTCTTCAGCTCGCCCACGGAATGAGGGTACGCTACCTTGAAGCCTACGGCGATTCAAAACTGATTATCAATCAGGTTAAGGCGAATATGAGGTCCGCTACGAAGACTTGGTGCCTTATTACCATATAGCCATCGAATTGGCTAATCTGTTTGATGGTTTCTACATCGGGCACGTGTCTCAATCTCAGAATACCAAGGCGGACGCTCTTGCTGCATTAGCAACAATACTAGCCCTGCCTGTCGACACCGAGTATCACCTCACAGTGGCAACTCGACACCTTGTATGCTCTAAGCATATGTTAAGAACCCGAGAAGCCTATAATGTCTTGATGGATCTTGAGCCGAGCGATTGGCGATTTCCTCTCATCGATTATGCCTTACATGGTATGCTGCCAGACGATCCTAAAGAAGCGCATCCATCAGACGAAGGTCTCTCCGTTTCTACTACGATCCAATTCTGAAGACACTTTACCGTCGTTCATATGACGGTGTCCTCCTCCGTTGCCTTTCCAATTCAGAGGCGCAGGAAGTGCTTAAAGAAGCACACGACGGCATTTGCGGAGCTCATCAGCCAGATCCAAAACTTAAGGACAGATTGCATAGGCTTGGATACTATTGGCCAACCATGATAGCCGATGCCATCCAATATGCACGGAGGTGTAAAGCGTGTCAGATTCATACAGACTTCATACACCAGCACTCAGAGTTGCTCCACCCAAGCAACATGGGGAATCGATGTCGTAGGGCCAATCAGCCCCTCTTCAATAAGAGGTCACCGGTTTATCCTGACAATAACCGATTACTTTTCAAAGTGGGCAGAAGCCAAACCACTGGTAGAAGTCAAAACTTCTAACATGGTGAATTTCATCAAACACCATGTCATCCATCGATTTGGTGTCCCTAGGCGGATCATCCATGATAATGGTCCCCAATTCATAAGCCAGGTATTCTATCGGTTCTGCGATCAATACCGAATTCAGAATGTGGCCTCAACTGCCTATAATCCCGCCGCTAATGGCTTGGCGGAAGCATTCAACAAAACAATCATCAAGTTACTCAAGAAGTTCGTCTCCTTGAATAAGCGAGATTGGGACGAAAAGCTTGGTGAATGTCTTTGGGCTTACCGAACCACGGTTCGGGCCCCCACAGGCAATACGCCTTTTTCCCTGGTGTACGGGTGTGAAGCAGTCATACCATTGGAGATCCAGATGCCGTCATTACGAGTCGCTTTAATGACTAAGATCACATCAGAGGACAATAATCGGTTGCGCCTTCAAGAGCTCGAAGCCCTAGATGAGAAGCGACTACAAGCTCAGCAACACATCGAGTTGTATCAAGCTCGAATCTCAAAAGCCTTCAATAAGAAGGTCAAACAGAGAATCTTCCAGAAGGGAGATTTAGTTTTAGCCGTCAGACGACCGATAATTATGACGCACAAGACCAAAGGCAAGTTTCAGTCTAAATGGGAAGGACCGTTTGTAATAGAAACAGTCTATTCAAACGGAGCATACCGCCTTATGACTTCAGATGGCGATTTACTCATGATGCCGATCAATAACAAGTTCTTAAAGAAGTATTATCCTTGATTAAGGATCCTTCTCATGATCAAGTTAACACTCCACCTCTGATCAAGACCTTCACATCCAAGGTACACTCAAGGAGAGCCTCTCTCTTCCTCCAAACGAGATCATGCAACCATAAACCAGTAGGAACCTGGTCATACATTGTTTGTCTCAAAGGAGAATTAAGGTTACACATACCAAATGATCCAACATCCTTAACAGTTAAGGATAGAGGAAAATGTTAGCCTTTAAGCCCAACATAAGTCCTCGACAACTCATCATGCTGAGGGGAATAGCATGGCTAGCCAGACTCAAACGGTAGTTGGTAAAGGTATATCAAACCCGTTGACAGCTGAGGATTTGCTAAAAATCCTAAGGGACCTGTCCCCATTTGATTCCCTTCCAAAATCACTTATCAATTCTCATCCATAGAATGGTAAGACCACATATACAGATATTTTCATCCATTTCGCTGTTACGTTAAATTAAACCTATGACAGTGATCTCCTCATTTTTCGCAATGAAAACGAAACCTTTTTCCAAATCCCATCAAACTTTGAGCTTGGTGGTTTCTCAACCGGTTATGTCATTGCGACCTCTGAACCGGCAGATAGCCAAGTCTCAATTTCGAGCTTGTTGACATTTACAAAAGACAAGTCTCAATTTCGAGCCTGTTGACATTTACAAAGACAGGTCTTACCTTTAGTCCGTCAAGAACTAACTTTGAGCTTGGTGGTTTCTCAACCAGTTATGTCATTGCAACCTCTGAACCGGCAGATAGCCAAGTCTCAATTTCGAGCTCGTTGACATTTACAAAAGACAAGTCTCAATTTCGAGCCTGTTGACATTTACAAAAGACAGGTCTCACCTTTTAGTCCGTCAAGGACTAATTTTGAGCTTGGTGGCTTCTCAACCGGTTATCTCATTGCAACCTCTGAACCGGCAGATAGCCAAGTCTCAATTTCGAGCTTGTTGACATTTACAAAAGACAAGTCTCAATTTCGAGCCTGTTGACATTTACAAAAGACAGGTCTCACCTTTTAGTCCGTCAAGGACTAACTTTGAGCATGGTGGCTTCTCAACCGGTTATGTCATTGCGACCTCTGAACCGGTAGATAGCCAAGTCTCAATTTCGAGCTTGTTGACATTTACAAAAGACAAGTCTTAATTTCGAGCCTGTTGACATTTACAAAAGACAGTCTCACCTTTTAGTCCATCAAGGACTAACTTTGAGCTTGGTGGCTTCTCAACCGGTTATGTCATTGCGACCTCTGAACCGGCAGATAGCCAAGTCTCAATTTCGATCTTGTTGACATTTACAAAAGACAAGTCTCAATTTCGAGCCTGTTGATATTTACAAAAGACAGGTCTCACCTTTTAGTCCGTCAAGGACTAACTTTGAGCTTGGTGGCTTCTCAACTGGTTATGTCATTGCGACCTCTGAATTGACAGATAGCCAAGTCTCAACTTCGAGCTTGCTGACATTTACAAAAAGACAAGTCTCAGCTTTTAGTCCGACAAGGACTACTCTATACTTGTTGACATATATAAAAGACAAGTATCACTTTTCAGTTCGAGAAGGACTATTTTGAGCTTGGTGGCTTCTCAACCGGTTATGTCATTGCGACCTCTGAACCGGCAGATAGCCAAGTCTCAATTTCGAGCTTATTGACATTTACAAAAGATAAGTCTCAATTTGAGCCTGTTGACATTTACAAAAGACAGGTCTCACCTTTTAGTCCGTCAAGGACTAACTTTGAGCTTGGTGGCTTCTCAACTGGTTATGTCATTGTGACCTCTGAACCGGCAGATAGCCAAGTCTCAATTTCGAGCTTGTTGACATTTACAAAAGACAAGTCTCAATTTCGAGCCTGTTGACATTTACAAAAGACAGGTCTCACCTTTTAGTCCGTCAAGGACTAACTTTGAGCTTGGTGGCTTCTCAACCGGTTATGTCATTGCGACCTCTGAACCGACAGATAACCAAGTCTCAATTTCGAGCCTGTTGACATTTACAAAAGACAGGTCTCACCTTTTAGTCCGTCAAGGACTAACTTTGAGCTTGGTGGCTTCTCACCGGTTATGTCATTGCGACCTCTGAACTGGTAGATAGCCAAGTCTCAACTTCGAGCTTGTTGACATTTACAAAAGACAAGTCTCAGCTTTTAGTCCGACAAGGACTACTCTATACTTGTTGACATATACAAAAAACAAGTATCACCTTTCAGTCCGACAAGGACTATTTTGAGCTTGGTGGCTTCTCAATCGGTTATGTCATTGCGACCTCTGAACCGACAGATGACCAAGTCTCATTATTCAGTACAGTAAGGACCCTCCGCGGCAGAAATTGCCACCTTTTTTCCCGCTCGTCTCTTGGGAACCATTGAAGAACTATGGAAGTTCTTGAACTCTTGAACGAAGAAGAAGAAAAAGAAGAAGAGTCAATGCTCTGGAAAATTCAAAGAGAAGTGATCCTTTCTCTCTCAGCCCGATCGGGCTTTTATAGGCCGATGAGCGCCTGAAACGACGCCTCGAAAAGAGTACAGGCTGTCGTTTCAAATTAATTTGAAACGGCGCCTAAAGCGCCTTCCCGAGAAGCGCTGATTCAGCCCGCTAAGGGCTAACTCCGCCATAAGTCAAGTGCTGACTTAGCGCGACGTATCGATTACTTCGCCGCAAAGCCTACCTTAGCTCCGCTAAAGGCACAGTCTGAACTTTACAGAAAATTTATGCTAGCTTCGCTGGAAGCTCGTCCCTGATTCAGAAAGGATTGTCCTTAACTTCGCATAGCTCCACTGAGTCAATTCAAAATGAAGGCAAAGCAAAAATCAGATGAGCAGAAAATAAACTTTCATTAATTTAAAAGGAAGGGTACATTGATTCTACATCAAGGTTGTGTTTCATACAACAGAATCATTTGCTCAAAAGGCATACAAGTGGTCCTTTCTACTTTCAAGCCAAACCAACTGGACACGAAAGGCCTTCCTCCTGCACAAGGCCGTAACCCTTTGTATAATGGCAGATGGTGCCACCAGGACAGATGGTGCTACCAGGACAGATGGTGCCACCAGGAAGTTGAACCTTCCGTAATCAAAATTGGCGAAGGACCGACTGCCATAAGGAGGCTGTATCTTCTTTGATGAAAATTGGCAATGAAGGATCCGAGACCTTACAGGTGACGTCCGCTTTTCCGAAGTGGATCATCTCGGATAAGCGACTACCAGCCTCGCCTCGAAGTGGATCATCTCGGATAAGCGACTGCCAACCTCTTCTGGGAACACACATCAGTTGCCCCAGTTTGTTCCTCCTGCTTAGGATAAAGTTTCAACCGGAAAAGCAAGAGGCAACTTCTTGGTCTCTTTCATCAAGTCGAAAGATTAGCGAACATAGCTCGCTGCAATGCAAACTGAAACAAGTCAGCAGTCAGTCAAGGGAAGAGCTACAAAAACGCTAAGTCACATTCTTTGAGGCGAAGCAATTTATATCCGATTCAGTTAAAGACTGATTTCAGTTAAAGCAGAGGATAGCCTCGCTTGCACGATGATGATGGGCTAGCTCAACATAAGCCAAGTCCTAGCCTCACCGATATGGTTAAGCCAGACTAACCCTGAGGGACACAGTCTTAGCCCCACCGATATGGCAAGATTGGCTCAACCTTGGAGAGACTAAGTCCAAGTTCTGCTAAATGGCGAACTTAACAAGCATGCAATGATTTTCCTTTATTCAAAAGATAGCTTCGCTGGGAAGCTGGGCTGAAACCCTTCTCTGCAGATCAGTCTAATACAAATAAAGGACAAGAGAAATCAATCCCTGAGGCAGCTGTTAAAGCTAAATTAAGGGAGTTAAACTCCCTAAAGGTGATCAGTCTATTGGCGAAGTCTCTGGATGACCGAGACTTACCGGTCCTTGGCCGGGTAATAATTAGAGTGGCATCCCTACTAGTTCAGAGATCTGAGTATCTCTCTCTAATAACCAAGAGAAGAGAAGAGCAGACCACTTCTCTTTAGAGGACCTCAGGTGTCCTATTTATAGGCCTCATGGCCTGAGCGCTGCCGCTTCAGGCATAGAAGCGCGAGCGGATTTAAGGCATTTATTGAGCCTTAAAAAGGGAACGGTTTCCCTCGAACCGTGCAAGGAAGAAATGATCTCCCTCATTAAGGCATTTATTAAGCCTTGAGAAAGGGAATATTCTCCTTCGGAAGCGCACAAAGGAGGAATCTCCTCGTTAATGCAAGAGAGGTTATTATAACCTCGAAAAAGGAGCAATCCTTCTCGTAACTGCCGAAAGCAGTTGGCTCTGGGAAAGGAAGATGTTCCAAAGCGAACCTATTCTGGAAGGCTCGGACGCGAAGCTACCCAGATGCGAAGCTACTCAGAGTCGCGAATCTACACGATTCTTCAACGAATCTATCCCAAAGCAGGATTGAAAGCGAAGTTGAACTCAACTACCATGGCGACGTTCGTACTTCACATACCACCGATCAAAGCAATTCAAAGTATTTCGAAGTCTAAGCCATTGCAGACTTTCGAAAACTTTGAAGGGGGTCTTGTTGACACTTAAAAAAGACAAGATTCTTATTGGTCCGAACGATGTCTAAACTTGTTGACATTTACAAAAGACAAGTGACAGATAAGCTGACGACCAGTTCTCACCCATCTCCGAGGGACAAAGAAGCAAATTGGACTCTACTGATCCAGTGAAGCAGACAGTGAGCTCCAGATTGTCTCTAAACAGACCTCAGCAGGTCTAAAATGCTAGCACTTAGCATCACATGAGCCCAAAGGGACAGCCTCGCCTGAGAGGCTAAGATCATCTAAACTTCGCCTTGAAGCCATTCACAACTCTGTCAGGAAGCTAACTCATAGCTTTGCCTGAACTGCTCAGTTAACTCCACAGAGAGAGTTAGTTTCGTTTGAAGCCACACGCAACCGTGCAGAAGAATGTTCGGTAGCTTCGCCACAGATGTTATCTAGCTCCGCTGAAGAGCTTTCTTCTGACTTCGCCAGATGCGCCTTCCAGCTCCGCTGTGAGCTCGACGCGGCCGCTCCGCTGCGGGTCTGCTATGGTCAACCTTTGACCAATTAAATCTCCAGATGAGATCAAATCTAATCAGGATCAAGATTAAATCCAATCAAGATCAAATCTGAGATCAAAATTGGCAGTTGATTGCCATAATCTCTTGACTCTCCTAAAACGAGTAAGAGGATCAAGGGAGATCTTCCAATTATACGAAAGAATCAAAACAGATCAGAGGATCAACCGACCTGCTACTTCTAGCTTCGCAGAAGCTGATCCTAGCCTCGCAGCAAGGCTACTTTCCAGATTTAAACAGATTTGATTCAATCTGTTTCTATATTTTCAAGGGACAGTTATATCCTTACTCTCCCTATAAATAGCCCACCAGGGCACAAGGAGAGAGGCGCGCAGGAAGACCTCCCACACACGCAAAGACTTCTTCTGGACGACTTCACGGGAAGAGACGACAGACTTCTCGAGAGGACGCACCGCGCGTACAAACAGAGATCTATTCTCTTGAATTCAGAGACTTTTAGAGAGCTGCTTCTCTAATCAGGGTGCTGATACCCTAATACCTCCCTTCTTCTCAAGGAATCTCCAAAACCAGGCGAGAAGGAATTCCTAAGTGAAGGCGATTTTGAGAAGTAACGAGAGGGTTCTACCAACCTTCTGTTCTCCTATTCCCTGAACCAGGCGAGAAGGGAATCTCATCGCTCGCATCGTTAAAGGGACAAAGTGGTCGCGCGCTGACCAGACTCCTATCAGCACACTTCTCCAAAATCTCTGAGGAGATCTACTTGTAATCTTCTGTATTACTTGTAATTTAGCTCCTCAACTTTTTTTTTGTAAGTTTTTTCCTTTGCAAAATCAATGGAAAACAAGAGACGGAGTTCGTCAAGAAGACCTCGGTACATAATTTTTAGTTTTTGTTTAGATCCATTTGTAAAGACTAGATAGTGTGATATGCTCAAGTTCACAACACACACACGTGTTTCTAGTTTTCATGTTTTGGTTTTTGGTTTAACCGATCTTGATTTTCATGAATAGATAGATTCAAAACAAGTTTACATGGTTTAATGTATATTAGATGTGTTCTATATACATGCATGCTTCATATCTTAGACAAACTTATTTTGATTTGCCTATTCATGAGTTTTGATGTTTTGGTATTTTAACAAAACATATTTTCGCATTTAAAGTCAAAAAAAAAACATGGTTATATATATGTTTCATGTATATTGGACTTAGGTCCATATGCAACATGCTTCAAAGTGTTTAAGTATCATGTTTTTTGTATTTGGATGAGTTTTTGACAAAACTAATTTTCATTTGAAAAATCCAAGTTTGGAAAAAATACGGATTTTGGTTTTTCGGCGAAATTTCCATAACACAAAAATGGTTCAAAAAGTTTGAAATTTGTGTTAAAATTTTTCACATAAGTTTGTATTTCAATGCATTATGCTAAAACTATTTTTGTGGATTTTAAAGAATTTATGGGATTTTTTAGAATAATAAAAATCAAGTTTTTTCTGTCCCAAATAGCCTTCTGCCAGGCTCTGGTGGTCGACCGGACCGGTCGACCGACGTGCACAACGATGTGCACGCAGCCTGTCCATTGAGCCGGTCGACCGAGCGGTCGACCGACTAGAAGCAACCCACTCTCGGGTTGCTCCGGTCGACCGGCGGTCGACCGGCCAGAGAGTCGTTGCTCTCTGGTTCAGGGCCCGGTCGACCGGGGCGTCGACCGGTAGTTGCAAGGGTCAAAATTCGACCGTTGGCCGGTCGATCGGAAGGTCAAATCTGGCCATTTTTGCTGCCAACGGCTAGTTTTTAAAAGAGGCTATAAAAACCCTATTTGAGAGAAGTTTTTTGAAAACACCTAGAGGGGGGGGGTGAATAGGTGTAAGTGCTAATCTAGAACTAATTGCAAAACTATGTGCGCTAAATGCGGAAGCTAATGCAAATTATGCACAAACTAATACAATACAACAAGTGTAGCCGAATTCCCCTTGCGAGGCTCTGGACTAACTCCCCTTGATTCCCCTTGAAATGGGTTGAGGCGCTATGTGAAGCTCTTGTTGGATGAGTATAAGTTGGGCACACACACACACAAGCAATCCAAGCAATGTGCACACACAATCAAGCCAAGCATCAAGGATATAGCAATATGGATTATGCAAGGCACAACACAAGCAAATAGATATGATATAACAAGATGAATTATGCTCAACGCAAGCAAATATGATTTGAATGAAGTATGATGCTTTGCACAAATGTAAAGAGAGAGAGTTTAGAGACAAGTGGATCAAACACAAACACAAAGATATGTTTCGAGATTCGAGCACCTTTGCTCTACATCCCCGCCTACACCACCGTGTAGGATTTCCAATCCACTATACCGTCCACCGAGGACTTCCACCGAGGGAACCTTCACCGAGAAGGATTTTTACAACAATGGAGTACCTAACTCCTCTCTCAAACAAACACCTCCTCACACACGAGGAGTAGGCCCTTAGCCAATCAACCACAACAACAACACCTCTACCGAAGTGGCTCACAACCATCTCAATCACCTCACACTTGAGGGATACAAACCAATCACCCGATCACCTCTACCGAAGAGGCTCACAACCAATCTCAATCACCTCACACTTGAGGGATACAAACCAATCACCCGATCACCTCTACCGAAGAGGATTCACAAAAGCAAGGAGGGTTTACAATAAGTGGTTACAAAGACCACAAACACAATCTTTCTTTCTCTTTTCTTTTCCACAAAAACAAGATCCTAATAGATTAGGATAGAAGATATAGCTCAAGTGTGGAATCAAAGTGTTTTTGGAAACAAGCAACAAAGAAAAACTACTTGGGAAATCTCTTGTATATGATAGAAAATGAAATACCAAATCAAAATCCCAAAATCTAGTTTTCTTTGATTTTCCAAAAACCCAAAAAAAAATAAAGATGAGAAGTTTTTAAAGCCCCAAAAACTCTTTTTAAACTCTTTTAAACACTTCAGAAAACTGGAAATTTTTCTCTTAGAAAACTTGGCCAAAATCCCCAAAGAGATGGGGTTTATATAGCCCCTATACAAAACTAGCCGTTAGGTGATGTGGCAGCCTGACAGGCCACGGTCGACCGGTCCGGTCGACCGCCAACGGTCAGAATTATGACCGTTGGGCAACTGCGGTCGACCGGCCCGTCGACCCAGAAAACCCGAGAGCAGAGCTCTCAACTCGTCGACCGTCACGGTCGACCGTGTCTGTGCCTTACAGACGTGCACGTCTGTGCACGTCGGTCGACCCGAACGGTTGACCGGCCCTTGGTGCGGTCAACCGTCAGGGTCGACCGACCAGCCTGTCAGCACAAAAACAGGTCAGAAAATTTGAAAAAATATTTTCTAAAAAATCTTTTATCTCTTTTAAAAATACCATAAAAATTGTTTTATCATTTTATATTGAAACTCAAACAAGTGATAAAAATTTCAAGACAATATATCAACATATCAATTCATTTTTGTGTCTTGCCAATTTTATCAAAAACAAAACTTGTATTTTTGTCAAACTTGATTTTTCAATAGGAAATCTGATTTTCCTAAAAACTTATAGAAATACAAAACATGATATTTGAACATTATTAAGCATGATGCATATGGACATAGGTCAAATACACATTCAACAAATATATCATAGTTTTTGTCTTTAATTACAAAAATATGTTTTATACCAAAACATAAAATTACATGAATAGGTATGTCAAACTAAGTTTGTATAAGTCATATAAGCATGTATGTATATAGAGCACATCTAATATACATATAAAACATGTAAACTTGTTTTGATCAAACTATTCATGAAAACTCATATCGGTTAAACTAAAAACCGAAAAACCAATATCAAAACATGTGTGTGTTTGTGCACTTGAGCATATCAACTAAACTAAGCTTTACAAACGGATCTAAAACTCTATCTAAACTAGGATACCTAAGTCTTCTTGTCGATCTTCCATCTTCAAGTAGACTCGATCCCAAACGCGTGATCCTCCAAGTGCAAAGGTATGATCTTTAAGCTTTGGCACCGGAATCAACATGGAAAGCTTCTAAACTCCTTGTTGAAGCTAATCACCAACTAATATCCTGTAATGATCTGAAACTTAGAAACACAAGAATATTAGTAAACATAACTATATGAGTTGATCATCATCAAAACTAGAGTGGAAGGCCATTGGGCCAACAATCTCCCCTTTTTTATGATGACAAAACTCATGGAGTTATATATGCATGGATAAAGTTAAGCTTCAAAGAAGCTCCCCCTTAACTCATGCATAGGGATAAACAATAAATATATGCAATGAATATTAAACACGAAACAAGCATATGCATAAACAATAAATGGTTCTAGATATCAAATGGAATATTCAAAACAAAATAAGCTCTAGATACCATTACAAAGCAAACTCTATAAATCAATTAAACTTAATATTCTTGAGATTCTTGAGATTAAAACATAATATATGCATAAACATAAGCATGCATAAAAACTTCATAAATCTTTCTCCCCTTTTTGTTAATCATCAACAAAAGGGTAATCAAAACCATAAATAAACGAGGGGTAAAAATCTTTCTTCCCCTTTATGTCAAACAAAACAATAAAAGACAATGTTCTCCCCCTTTTTGTCTAAAACAAAAACAAAGTCAATAAGGGGTGACTTTAAAAACATGATATCAATTGAAAATATGTCAATGAAGCATCTTGATACCAAAAGAAAATAAACAAGGATAATAAGTGTTATATGCTATATACATTCATGAAGAGGAAGACGCTAAGTTAGCTTCCCTACACATATGCATTACATGAAGGAGGGAAGTTAAGCCCTAATTCACATAACACACATTATGTAATGAATAAGAGGAGATGTGAAGCTCCCCCTACACACGTGTACCACATAAAGAAGAGATGTGAAGCTCTTCAATACACAATACAATCAACATGAATCTATATGAAGAGATGTTAAGCTCTCCTTGCATATAAGCAATACAAATCAAAACTTTGAATATTCTTTAAAACAAAATTTTGGAAATACCAATTGTAATTAAACATAAGTCTTGAATTCTTAAACATGAATCTTGAAACCAAAACAAATTTGAATTTCTTAAATATGATACCAATTGTAAATATTTTACCAATTGAAAAGATTTTACATAGAAACATTGATACCAATTGTAAGAATTGTTCATTTTAAAACATATAAACAAATTTGATGTTGATATCATATGTTTAAAATAACACTTTTAATCATAAAGTGTGGGAGTATAAATACCAATTGAAATACAAAATCAAATTTTCTCCCCCTTTATGAAATACAAACTAAAATATGCATAGTCTTGATACCAATTTAAAGTAATCAATGAAACAAAATTGAAACTCAAGGTGTTGGGTCATGCTAGAGCTTGAGTAAACAAAAACTAAAATTTGTGATTTTTTTTTTGAACACAAATAAAACATATATGTATAAAAATTTAGATACCAATAGAAATTGATACCATTGAAATTGAAGCATACATACATAAACAAATATATGAGTATACCAAAAATGTCAAAATTGATACCAATTGAAAGAGTTCAATGATACCAATTGAATCAACAATAATAATCAAGTGTATATCTCATATAATCTACCACCCAATCAAGGTTCAAGTTTTAAATGATTTTCATTTTAAAGCATACATGACCATGATCTCCCATCCAACCGCCCTTAGAAGGTAGGGGTTTTCAAAAATAGATTTGAAAATTTAGTTTTGTTTGAAAATCTCTACCATATGAAGAAATCGCAACTAGTTAAATGGAAAAACTTGTTAACTAGTACGAAATCCTTCAAGAAAGGAATAAAGCAAAATTATTTTTCATAAACATGAAATCCACATCATATCAAACACTCAAGTTCAATTAGGCATAAATAAGACTCATGAAAACAAAACATGAGCAAGCAATAAATGTGAGTGTAAAAATAAAATATGAAGATCATAATCATAAAAATTAGGCAATAAGCTCAATTATTCCTTAAAACATGAAATCATCAAAACTATCTAATTTTCAAGGCATATGTATGTCTAATACAAACTAAAGTATACATACATATCCAAAACATAAAGAGTCCACAAAATATATGCATTAAGGCACGTGGCTCAAAAAGGATACTCATGTATAGTCAATAGTTTGGATAAGATGGACATATACATGAAGTTAAATATAAATACATGAAAAACTAATTTTCATTAAAACAAAATTTCATTTCAAGGTATATATATGAATTGTCAAACATGAAGTATACATACATATCCCTAAACACAATTGAGTCCATAAATAGATTTGCATGAAAAGCAAATGACTCAAGGGGTATACATGTATATCTTAAAGTTTGGCAATACAAACATATACATGAAGTGAAATACACAATCATAAAACACATTCAAAAATGAGAATACAAGTATAAGATGTATGAATCATCAAAACTAGACTATACTAGCACATCTAATGGGTTCAAATAAGCATTCAAGCTCAACATATATAGATTTATTTGTAGCTCATTCTATGTACAAGTATATAACTAGTCTTAATGAAAACTAACACTTAAACATATATTCAAAACATGAAGCATCAAACAAATCTAAAAGTCATCATGATAAACTAAAACATGATTACTATGTAAATTCACATGTATTAGATTCATGATATACATTATACCTTAAACAAAAAGTGAGAACACTAAGTATGATTCAAATAAGCATGTGTGTCTCAAATACTATACATGTATGTCAAGGATCTAATAAACATGGAATGAACATACTAATCCATAGACATCAAAAACATGCTATAATCAAAGATGAAATATAAAGCATGTAAACAAATAATAAGGAGTTAGGAAATTGTTACCAAAAACTTAGAAGGCAACCTCCTTGTCTCCAAAACTTGGTGGTCCTCTCCACCATCTCTTCCCTTGAAAGTGATGCATCCATATGATTCCATGAAGTCCGGAACGCATCCACTCCAAGGTGTCATCACTCTCACGTCATGTGAGAGCCCACACCTACATCAAAATAATAGGAGGGGTGGTCTTTGGTACCCATCTTATTGGGTCCATGGGGGTTAGTCTCATTTCTAACCCAAACAAAATTTCTTTGCTAAATTCTCAACATGTAAACGATCATAGCAAAATTTAGCAAGATGGCCTTTTCGGCCGCAATGTGTACATGTGTACACATGAGCATACATGTGATGGGTGTGTCCGTGTGGAGCATGTGTATGCTGTGATGGGTGTGCATGCATAAAAGTTGGAACTTGTTTCTTTCGAACCAAGGATTCCAAGCGTGTATGTTTCTTGGCACATTGGCTCATAGTGGAGCCCAAACAATCTACTCTCTTCTTTAGCATACAAATATCATCATTAATCCTAGAAGAAGAGGTACATGCATTAGGTAGACTAGATGAAGAAGCTACACTAGCATGGCAAACATGTGCATCAATCTTATTTTGTAAAAATTCATTTTTCTTTAAACATGCATCCAAATCTTTAGAAATTGAAGCAATCTTAATTTTCAAAGAATCATTTTTTTTAAAACAAAATCAACTTTTGAAGACAAGTTTTCATTTTTCTTCAAAATAGCAAGGCAATCATTTTTAGACTTTAAAAATTCATTTTCTTTAAGTGCAAGTTCCAATTGAGATCTCAATGAATCCCTTTCATTATAGGCCTCAACTTTCTCTTGCAAAACACAATCAAGTCTAGAATGCAAACATTTATTTTCTTTTTCAATATCTAGACTTTTCTTTTTCAACACGGTATATTTTTTATTAACTTTTCACACACAATAGATAGTTCTTCATTTAGGCATGGGGATCAACATAATCATTTGAAGAACTAGCACAATCATTACTATCTAGTGAGATTCCGAATGTACCTCAAGGGAGTCATTCCCTTGGACCATATAGCATTGTTGTGGCTCGGATTCTCCGCTAGATTCCTCTTCTTGGATTGGCAATTGAAGCTTGGAGGTGGTGGTTGTTGTCAACTATTCCCACTGCAAAAGCGGAATCAAGATTAGAAACACACATAAGATATCTTTAGGTAATGTGCTTCTAATGGCCTCTAGGGCACGTGCATTGGCCCCTATATGATTACCATTACCAAGGTAGCATTTCTTGGTAGCGGCAAGAAAGACATGTAAACCTAGGGTCTTCAAATACATGGACATCCTATACTTCCAAACAACAATGTTGGAAGGGTCAAAGCTAGGTGGGGTCATGAAGTCCATGGTATAAACTATATGTGTGCAAACAAGATTAGCAAGCAAAGGATCTCACTCCTAGGATGTTAAGCCTAGTATCAGGAGCACTAGCTCTGATACCAATTGAAAAACACCTAGAGGGCGGGGTGAATAGGTGTAAGTGCTAATCTAGAAACTAATTGCAAAACTATGTGCGCTAAATGCGGAAGCTAATGCAAATTATGCACAAACTAATACAATACAACAAGTGTAGCCGAATTCCCCTTGCGAGGCTCTGGACTAACTCCCCTTGATTCCCCTTGAAATGGGTTGAGGCGCTATGTGAAGCTCTTGTTGGATGAGTATAGTTGGGCACACACACACAAGCAATCCAAGCAATGTGCACACACAATCAGCCAAGCAATCAAGGATATAGCAATATGGATTATGCAAGGCCTAACACAAGCAAATAGATATGATATAACAAGATGAATTATGCTCAACGCAAGCAAATATGATATGAATGAAGTATGATGCTTTGCACAAATGTAAAGAGAGAGAGTTAGAGACAAGTGGATCAAACGCAAACACAAAGATATGTTTCGAGGTTCGAGCACCCTTGCTCTACATCCCCGCCTACACCACCGTGTAGGATTTCCAATCCACTATACCGTCCACCGAGGACTTCCACCGAGGGAACCTTCACCGAGAAGGATTTTACAACAATGGAGTACCTAACTCCTCTCTCAAACAAACACCTCCTCACACACGAGGAGTAGGCCCTTAGCCAATCAACCACAACAACAACACCTCTACCGAAGAGGCTCACAACCAATCTCAATCACCTCACACTTGAGGGATACAAACCAATCACCCGATCACCTCTACCGAAGAGGCTCACAACCAATCTCAATCACCTCACACTTGAGGGATACAAACCAATCACCCGATCACCTCTACGAAGAGGGATTCACAAAAGCAAGGAGGGTTTACAATAAGTGGTTACAAAGACCACAAACACAATCTTTCTTTCTCTTTCTTTTTCACAAAAACAAGATCCTAATAGATTAGGATAGAAGATATAGCTCAAGTGTGGAATCAAAGTGTTTTTGGAACAAGCAACAAAGAAAAACTACTTGGGAATCTCTTGTATATGATAGAAAATGAAATACCAAATCAAAATCCCAAAACCTAGTTTTCTTTGATTTTCAAAAACCCAAAACAAATAAAGATGAGAAGTTTTAAAGCCCCAAAAACTCTTTTTAAAACTCTTTTAAACACTTCAGAAAACTGAAATTTTTCTCTTAGAAAACTTGGCCAAAATCCCAAAGAGATGGGGTTTATATAGCCCCTATACAAAACTAGCCGTTAGGCTGATGTGGAGCCTGACAGGCCACCGGTCGACCGTCCGGTCGACCGCCAACGGTCAGAATTATGACCGTTGGGCAACTGCGGTCGACCGGCCCGGTCGACCCAGAAAACCCGAGAGCAGAGCTCTCAACTCGGTCGGACCGTCACGGTCGACCGTGTCTGTGCCTTTACAGACGTGCACGTCTGTGCACGTCGGTCGACCCGACAACGGTCGACCGGCCTTGGTGCGTCGACCGTCAGGGTCGACCGACCAGCCTGTCAGCACAAAAACAAGGTCAGAAAATTTGGAAAAATATTTTCTAAAAAATCTTTTATCTCTTTTAAAAATACCATAAAAATTGTTTTATCATTTTATATTGAAACTCAAACAAGTGATATAAAAATTTCAAGACAATATATCAACATATCAATTCATTTTTGTGTCTTGCCAATTTTATCAAAAACAAAACTTTGTATTTTTGTCAAACTTGATTTTTCAATAGGAAATCTGATTTTCCTAAAAACTTATAGAAATACAAAAACATGCATATTGAACATTATTAAGCATGATTCATATGGACATAGGTCAAATACACATTCAACAAATATATATAGTTTTTGTCTTTAATTACAAAAAAATATTTGATACCCAAACATACAACTACATGAATAGGTATGTCAAACTAAGTTTGTATAAGTCATATAAGCATGTATGTATATAGAGCACATCTAATACATATAAACATGTAAACTTGTTTTGATCAAACTATTCATGAAAATCATATCGGTTAAACTAAAAACCGAAAAACCAATATCCAAACATTGTGTGTGTTTTGTGCACATGAGCATATCAACTAAACTAAGCTTTACAAACGGATCTAAAACTCTATCTAAACTAGGATACCTAAGTCTTCTTGTCGATCTTCCATCTTCAAGTAGACTCGATCCCAAACGCGTGATCCTCCAAGTGCAAAGGTATATGATCTTTAAGCTTTGGCACCGGAATCAACATGGAAAGCTTCTTAACTCCTTGTTGAGCTAATCACCAACTAATATCCTGTTAATGATCTGAAACTTAGAAACACAAGAATTTAGTAACATAACTACATGAGTTGATCATCATCAAAACTAGAGTGAAGGCCATTGGGCCAACAGTTTTCTCCAAGAATTTTTGAGCCAAAATTCTGAGCTTTCTCTAGTGTTTATACAAGTTTTTGAAAAGATGTTTCTTTGTGCTAAAAGATCAATCTTCATTGTTTTAAAAAGTGTTTTGATATTTCAAAGAAAATAGGCTCTTTGGGAATTGTTTTGATCTAATAATTCTATATCTTTTTAGAGAGTTTCCCAAGTGATTTCTTTGTTAAAAATACTTTGTTTTCACACTTGAGCTCATCATTCATCCTATCTATAGGATCATTGTGTTTGTGGGAAAAGAAATCGGTTTGTGGTCTTTTGATCACAAGTTGTAAACCCTATCATTGCTTGGCTTTGTGCCTTTCCCTCTAAGTATAGAGGAGGTTGTGCAATTGGGTTGTATCCCTCAAGTTGTGAGGTGATCCTTGTTTAGCTTTGTGCTTATCCCTCAAGTTGTGAGGTGATTGTTTTGTTAGCTTTGTGCTTTAGCCTCTAGTGAGAGGTTGTGGTTGTAAAGAGAGGGAGTTAGGTACTCCCAGTTATTGTATACCCAAATCCTCGGTGGAGGTTCCCTATGTGGGAGTCCTGTGTGGACAAGCTAGTGGATTCGAAATCTTCTGGGTGAAGGAGGGGATGTAGAGCTGGGTGCTCGAACCTCGAAACAAATCTTATTGTTTGCGCTTGATCCATTGACTCTTACTTTCTCTCTTTACTTTGTGCATTGATTCATATTGCTATACATGCTTGTGTGTTTTTGTGCCTCACTTGTATTTAACCACGAGAGCTCTATATAGCGCCTCAACTCTTATTCAGAGGAATCAAGAGGAGTTAGTCCAGAGCCCTTCACCGGGAATTCGGCTACACTCGTTGGTTGTATTAAGTGTTGTTGTAATTAGTTTTTAAATTTTGCATTTAGTTCATTAGATTAGCAGTACACCTATCACCCCCCCCTCTAGGTGTACTTTCAATTGGTATCAGACCTACGCTCCTGATATTAGGTTTAACCCCTAGGAGTGTGATCTGGTTGCTAATCTACATTTGCATTTTCATTTGCACACATTTTGTTTGCACTCATGGATAGCTCTCCCATGTTTGATATCTCTAAAATTGACACATGAAAGATATTGATGAGTTGGCATTTAAAGCCCTAGGATATAATGTTTACAAAGCCATTACCAAGGAATCTCACCCTAATGATAGAAAGCATATAGAGGCAAATGCATTAGCCCTAAAGGCACTTAGAGCATCCTTCATAAAGAATATTTACATGTGTTTGCTCACTATGATTCTACTTTTACAGTATGGGAGCATTTTGACCTTCTCCCGAGCTACCAAAGATTATCAAAAAGAAGAGGAGATCTAGGAGAGACAAGTCCGACAAACATTGCCTCATGGTCCAAGGGAATGACTCCCTTGAGTACAATCGGAAACTCAACTAGATGCTAGCACTAGTTCTTATTACTATGGGTGTTTAGAAGTACAAACCATAAATGTAGAACTTGCTACAAAGTGTGAAATTTTTTTGGAAAACATGATCTTTTGAAAAGAAGAATTTTGAACTTAATAAAGAAAATAAGGATTTTGTGTTCAAGATTTGATTTGATTTTGCAAGGAAGAAGAGAGATATCTAGTGAACGTGACTCACTTAAATCTCAACTAGACCTTGCCCTAAAGGAAAATAAATTTTTGAAAAATAAAATGATTGTGGAAAATAATTTGAAGAAAAATGAAAACTTGTCTTCAAAACTTGATTTGTTGTAAAAGAGAATGATTCTTTTGAAAATAAAAATTGCTTCCATTTCAAAGGATTTAGAAATTTATTTAAAGAAAAATGATCTTTGAAAATGATATAGATCCACATGTTTGCCATACTAGTGTAGTTTTACCTAGTACACCTATTGTATGCTCCACTTCTTCTTTAATTGAAAATGATATAAAATTGATTAAAGAAGAATATGGATTGTTTGGGCTCCACTTTGAGCCAATGTGTCATGAATCATACACGGTTGGAAGATATGTTTTAAAAGAAACAAGTTCCTATTATGCATGCACACCATACACGGCATACACATGCTCCTCACGGTCACAACCATCACACTATGTATGCTCATGTGTACACTTGTACACATTGTGGACGAAAGGGCCACCTTGCTAAATTTTGCTATGATAAGATACTGATGAAAATTTAGCAACTAAATTGTTTGGGTTAGGAAGGTGCTAACCCCCATGGACCCAAAAGATATGGGTACCAAAGACCCACCCTATGCTATTTGATGTAGGTGTAGGCTCTCGCATGACGTGAGAGCGATGGTACCTTGAGGGTGGATGCGTTCCGAGCTTAAAGAGGACAATTTAGATGTATCACTTTCAAGGGGAGTTTGGTGGGGGGACACGTATTTTGGAGACATGGAGAGTTGCCTCTTCGGTTTTGGTAACAATCCCCTTACTCCCATTTACTATTTACATGCTTTCATATCATTGTTTATAGCATGTTTGATGTTTATAGATTATTATGATAATGCCATGATTATTAGATTCTTGACATGCATGTATAGCATTTAAGATCACCCATGTTTATATGGACCATTATTTTTGTGTTCTCACTTATGTTTAGCTATCATATTTATCATAACTCTAATAGCATGTGGATTTACATAATGATCGTATTTATGTTTATCATGTTAATTTATGTCTTGTTTATGCTTCATGATTTGAATATATGTTTAAATGTTAGTTTTCATTAAAACTTAGATATATACTTGTACATCTAGTAAAGCCCAAATAGACTTCTATATGTTTGTGCTTAAATGCTCATTTGTGCTTGTTAATATGACTAGTATAGCCTAGTTTTGATGATTCATACATTAAACTTGTATTCTCCATCTTGGACATGTTTCATGTTCATGTTTTTCACTTCATGTATATGTCTATTTTGTCAAACCTAAGATATACATGTATACCCCTTGAGTTATTTGCTTGTCATGCAAATCTTTATTATGGACTTAATTGTGTTTAGGGATATGAATGTATACTTCTTGTTTTGTCAAAAACATACATATGCCTTGAAGTATAA